>APFE031060106.1:0-12912 GCA_000404065.3 Pinus taeda | reverse complement strand
ATTTCAAGGATGGTACCAAGGGTAAATTGGCCAGTTGTAGTTTTGGCAACCTACCTTAGTGGGGACAACAAGTGAGACACAATGATATTCACGAAGGTAGTCGGCTCAGGGACTAGACCTCATGTCCTCCTACTTGTAATTCACAACACTCAACCACTTGACCTAATGCATTGGGCTTTCATTTTTAATTTGTTATACTGGCCTTAGTGGAATTAATCATGTAAATACATGATCACCAAATAACCATTTTGATATCACTTCTCTCTCTTTTTATGTCATTTCTAACCTAGTACACTTCATTGTGTTCTTTAATATTTTACTTAACTTGCTTAAAGGTGCCTATCATATCTTCAATGAATCATTATTCACGAGGAGAAAAACAAGCATATAAAAGGACAAGTCTCAATTTTTTCACTCCTATAGGAGAATGTTCATAGATTGTCTCGAATGATGAGGTAGTTGTAGTTGTCACTAGTTGCATGCTCATTGCACTCCCCTTAGCTAGGTTAGAGTAGTCTTACAGATTTTGAGTGGAGGTGGTACACTAGCTCAACTGGTTAGGTAGGATTAGCAAATTGTGCCATCCCTGAGAGGTCGAGATAGAGGAGCGCTTAATATTTTGTTGCCCGATTTATTATGAGATTTGAAGGTGGTTTGATTGCTTCTTAAGGGAATCCTCTCTAGTCTCTTCCACTAGTCAGATGAAAGGTGCTAGGAGGTATACACATAGGAGGCACTTAGATTTTGTTGCTAGTCCCTTTGTCCCTTGTATAGACCAATACCTACCCAAATGATAACTTCCTTCTTTGCGGTGTTCCTCCTTGCTAGTTGCATGAAGAGATAGATTGATAACAAAGTTACTTTGACCCAAATCTGTGAGCTTAAGGGGGGCTAGTCTTATGTCCTAGTTACAGTGGAGATAATGCTAGCTCTATTTGTATCCTAGGTCATGGTTCCTTTCTCCTTGTATACCATCCTAGATTGAGTTTTTGTTATTAGTGTAGTATTCATATCTTATCTCATTTTAAGTCAATTCTTGCTTTTCTTTTTGCATCTTTCTTTATACAAGAGCCATTTTTGTGCTCCCACTTTGAATCTATCGTATGGTACTTAACAAAGCCATTGATATACTTTTGTGGCTTGTAATGTCCTAAGGTTCTTATTCAACATAGGGTTTCCCAGTAGAATAATAATTCATTTATTTACTCCACAACAAATATGCTTTCATATATTGCACAATCATTTAACACCAACAATGAAAATGCATGAATAATATAACAACAACAATGAGATATTCCCCAAAAATCAAGACAATGAATGTACACAATCAATATTCCACCAGTACTTTGCTGTTGCAAATGTGAATAACCAAATCAACTATTAGCAATCCAACTGAGTTTTGCTATCATCTATTCTATACTATTCTTTTGCACCGAACCTAGGTTGTTTATATAAACTCCTCAGTCTGAGAAGATAATTACAGTGGGTGTTTTATTGATATTTTATGGTGTTTTCTATACAAATAATTATGTTTAATGATTTTGACTTTTTCACATTCTTATTTATTACACTCATTACTCCATTGTTAAGCAATTATACAAAAGACATCAACAAGACCCTCTTGCCCAAATTCCAAGACAAGTGTCCTCAAATTTGTCTACAAGATTTTTGCGACAAGGTCAACTTCAAGTCTACAAGAGGGCTGAAATTCGGTTTGCAACTTAGTCAAATTTCACACTATTCTACAAAAGTATGCCATAGAAATTTGTCCAGAGCTCAACCTCCTTTGTCTACTAGAGCGAGGTCAGAGAAAGTGTATTTCTTTTGTTTTCGGCCTTTATACTCCCTGTCTTCTTCGCTTAGAACCAACGCTGCTTGGAAGCAGGGAGTGACAATTTTTAGAAGCTTTCGGGTCAGGAGCGAATTTTATATAATATATATTTTTATATATTTTGATGCATATATGTCAACAAAAACACTTAAAATGATGAATTAGATATAAAAAGCTTAAAAAACATGGATTACACCATATAACATCAATCATCTAGAAGTTATAATCTTCATCAACCACTTGTCCACAAGTTACATGTTACAACATATCGAGTCTCATGATTCATCAATCTTAAAGTTTCAAACTTTCAAAATTTAGTATATAACATTTGTCATCACTAAAGTTGTACTTGTAACCAGTGTTTTAAGATTCAGTCGGCTCGGAACCGATTCGGCCGAGTTGGTCCAAGTCAAGGCCTCACTAAGTCGACTCGGCTAGTGAACCGGTTCGGCCGACCTGGTTATTATCGAGCCGGTCGAGTTGTCTAACAACTCGGTTGACTCAGTAATAACCTGGCTGAGTTCGAGCCTACTCGGTCGGGTTGGATGACAGTGGCCCGTGAATTAAAAAACAATGATTTTTTTTTTTTGTTAAATTTATTTTTTTGCTTTTGGGGGACTCCAAGCTTTTCACAATGATACTTTAATGGTTTTTTGTCCCTAAATAAGTTTATCTTGCTTGATCTTGAGAGGTTTGTTTAGGTGGTATCACATATGTAGTAGAGATTCCTTAAGGGATAGCTTCATTCTTCTTCAAAACCTTCCAATAGGTTCTTTGCCCCTTTCTTAAAGCAAACCTAACTTTATAGCCCCAACCTTGCCCCTCCAAAGATGAGCATTGAGCCTTGAGTTGATTCCATGTGATGCTACACCCTTTGATGAGCCTCCAAATGCTAAAACACTAAACTTAAAAGCTTGGACATTGGACTATTCGATGATATGCCCAAATGGACTAAAGATGCCCCCTGGCTGGCCTTGACCCTCTTTTGGTGGATGGTGCCTTCTTCCAAAGCATAGATGAGGATGGTTATCATTGAGATGATTTAGGAGGGCTAGCACATCCCTCTTTGATGCCAATGCTTACCCTTAGGGGTGCCATGTCACTCACATGCTTGAAAAGGGTGACATAGGGTCTCTCCTAGATGACATCATGGTGGAGGATGCACCTTTTGAAGATGTACACATGCACTTTGGGACTTTCTTGGAGTGAGGAACACTCTTGGACCCTTGTATTAGTTCCTTGATGACTTACAATCTATTTTGGAGGATAATGCCATTTCTAGCCTCCTTGGTTATGTGTTTTTTCTTTGATCTCTATATCATCATCATGTATGTATTGGACAGTGCACTGGGTGCCATTTTGATATAATGGATATATTCATGAGCCTACTTTGATCATATGTTGTCTTGTTAAATTGGCAACTAGGGCCAAACTCCATGTGGGTTAGCTTATTTATGGTAGCTGATATTTTTATTGGATCCCTCTCGTCGAGAGGTGTAGGATTGATCCAAAGATCATCCGACTCCGATAAGTATTTATGGAGATATGAATTTATTTTGATTATGGATTTATTATCTAGTCGACGAGCAACTAAGGTAGGCTCAAGAAGCTCAAATGTCATGTCTATTCATCATATACATTTTAATATAAATTGAAGAAGATTTGATGTCATTTGGGACACACAATTCTTGAGGGATCTCCTCCTCTCCACGTCTTGGGTTTTTGGAGAAAGAGTGAGACACCAAGAGAAACACACGCTGGTCCAAAGATGATGCCCTACCAACGCATGATGATGCCCTAAATGATAACGCAGTCATGAACCCACAAGCAATGGAGATGATACATGAAGGGTAGCCAGAGTTACGTGAAGGATAGCCGCAATGGAAACTCAATACGCTGACCAGAGAACATTATACGCTGGTCATTGATACACAGGTCGTGGAGATTCACACACAGATAATGAAGAGCTACATTCTTCATGGTTACGTTCATATGCAGGTTATACATGACATTTATACAGTTAAAAGCAATGCTGTTATGAAGAGCCGCATTCATATATGGAACCCGCTGTCTATACAGGAAAAACAATCAGGTATGGAAATACGCACAACAATGAAGAAATGTTCTACGCGGACATGAAGACTCATGACTCATACGCAATCAATGGTGAACGCAGTCTTGGCATTAACCTAACACAATAATAACACAGTCTTGGCAATATATACGCTGGGCATGAGAATCATATTCATGGGACACAGTCATATTGAATGCAGATATATACAAGTCATATAGACAGCCATGGGACGCAATGATGTTTGGAATGCATATACGCAACATCCTCCTGAACTATAGGTGTGAAAATAGGAAGGTAAACTTTTGAGTGGCATAACTTTTGCATACAGACTTCAATTGACGCACTTCTTGCACTGTTGGAAAGATCTTTGTGTGTAGAGTAGCATGAAAATATGCTATGCGAGATTGACAAAGTTTTTCCCTCAAAAAACATTGTTCAATGCCTCAAAACACTACTGAAAGGTTTCAGACCCCATTTTGCCAAATTGGGCCTTGTTGGTAAGAATGGTCTTGTGAGCTGAGTCAGAGTCAGAGTTTTAAAACATTGCTTGTAACAATTGCCAAACTATAACAAAGAATATCAAACATGAAATGAAATGTTTCAACTTTCACAAAGTATCATATTCATAATTCATTACCAATGAGTTATAATTGCCAACTTCAAACTTCAAAATTAAATTGTCATATATTGTTTACAAAAAATACCATTATAAATATGAAAGAGTCAATAGTGTTGGAAATAGTACCAAGGAGAGGTGTTACTAGACATTTATCCCTTTTAGCCTAATAGACACATTAATCACTTTTGTCTTGGTGACATTTATGAGTTATAGTAATGTCATGGGTGGAAAAGGTACTTAAAAGTGTTGTATCATGTGCTTTTCTAATATTAAAGTCATTTGTACTTTATAAAGTGACTTTACGTGTAAAGTACTAAGTTTACTTTTCTAATATTAAAGTGAGTTGAAAAATCACTTTATGAGAAAAATAGAAAAATGGTACACAACTTGAAAAGGTATTAGGAGGCTTTTAGGGAATGGGGCCAATGTGTGAGAAGTGTCAGTTGTGAGAGTTAATCTCAACCACACATCTTGAGATTTGGGGATTAAATCTTATCCATTGAATCCTAGGTTTAGGGATTCAAACTTTTCTAAGAGATAAAAGGGTAAAGGGAGAGCTCATTCTTCATTACACGCTCAAGAGATTATTGAGAGGACAAGAGGAGAGCAACTTGAGAAAGGAGGCAACGTTTTTGCAAGAAGAAACTTTATAGCAAAGACTAAGAGTTCATCTACAGTAGTTCGAATTTAATACCAGGGTAGAGTTCAAGTCTAGAAAAGGATTCGAATCACTGGGAGGCAACCTTTGTTAGGTTCAACACTCAAGTAATGGGTCATTTATGAGTCAATATCAGTTAGGGCCAGCATATTACTCTAGCCACTCACCTTCACGAGTTCTGAGATTTCTAGAATAGCCCAACAATAATTTCGGGCCAATGGAACGAGATTTTCGGGCCTCCATTTTTGTGCATGGAGCTGCTTGGTTGGGAGAGAAATTACCTCAGATTTGTGCGCACACTTTGAACTGAAGAAAACCGAGTTTCAAAGGCTGCTATAGTGATTGTTTTGTGGTGTAAATTCATAGTATTTAAGGAGATGAGAAGAGGGCAAATCTATAGCTTGAGGAGAGCAGACTGTGAGAAACAAATATTAGTCTACAACTCAACTGAATGAAGACCTCTAAGATGCTACTTCAGGAAATGAGATAAGTTTGGAATTCTTGTTGTAAACTTTCCTTTAAGAAGCAAAATAAAATCCTCCTTTGAATACTGGTCTTCTCCGAGACGCTGTGGGTTTTTTCCAGGGTCACCTTGACCAAAAACAAGTGTCTTATGCTTGAATGCTTGCCTAAATTTTGTATTAATTTCAGCTAATGCATTATGAAATTTATATCAACATGACAAAACAGGTGGGGTGGGTCAAATAAACACATGCAAACTTGTAAACTGGGGTAAGGGTGCAGATCATTAATTTTCTACAAATAGTTATAAAAAGTACTAGAAACTAGAAAAGACAAGTAGATCTATTATATACTATAATTTCCTCTCGCCACTAGAAACTTCTAATTTGTTTTATCGCAGTTTATTGGGAGTCTCTTCTCGCATAATTGGATGGCCACATCCAAAACCAGAAGGCACATGATTTCCACGTGATGTTGCAGCTGGAGGTGGCGACACAGTTGGTAACTCTAGCACTGTTAGTGGATGATGGGGGTGGCATGGCTGTTGATGCTGTTGCTCTCGCTTCATCATCATCTTTCATAAGTTCCGTTTCTAATTGTTCCAAATGTAAGGTTCCATCCTCCAAATTGTTCTCCTCCGGGTTGTTGTCCTAAGTGACATATGCTCTATCATATTGAGCCCGCTCACTATCATGTGTAAACAACCTTAAGTTGTATTGTACATAAACCAAGCTTTTTGCCCGGTTTTCATTGAGGCAATTTCATTTGACATTGTGGATGAAACTACAAGTGCTCCAGCAACTCTTTGCAGAAGAAGTATTAACCACTTGTGAAAGCACTTAATTGTCAATTTTGCCAAAGGCCTCCCAAAGTCATGCATGTTCCACCACTCAATACGATCCATTCTATCTCTATCATCAATAACATGCAAAGAACCAAACACTCTAGTTTGACTAAAATATTTGCCCAATTCTCTGCGCAATCTGGCACACACCTCCTTGCCTGACACCAACTTGTCTATTACGGTCATATACCCATTTTGTACCTCTAGATCTGTAGGGGGTTTTCTCCTAACCCCACCCTAAGGTGCAGGTTGGGCCAATCAAGATGGATAGTAGTATTTTGGCATAAGGACATACGCCAAATCATGGAGTGGAACATTAAGATTATCCCACCTTTTGACCACATGTTTGTGAATACGATCATACAAGATGGGATCTTTTGGCTCAATAATATCTTTTATTTGCCCTAACATGCTATCCATTTGTTCATACACCTCCCCAATCACTGGCGCATTTGTATTTGCAAAACAAATCATGTTATAAATGGGTTTGGTGAACTACAAAACATTCCTCACACTTGTCCAAAACTCACCATCAAGAACGATGTCCTCCACCTCTTGAAAATCCTTCTTGTCAGATGTTGTTGCAACCCTGTCCTTTAATATCTGCTATGATTCACTTGATACCATGCTAGCCAATGCCTCTCTTACCTTCGAAAAGCTCTTGAAGGTGAGGTAATAACTAAAAATTCTAGCTCCAACCTTGAGTGACTACATAAAAGGCCATGGATATTGCTATGATTGATAATGAAACTTATGTTTTTCTTGCCTTTCTTTATATAATGAACCAATCCATTTTCCCACATAGATGCTTTTTGGCACGGGTATATGAACTTGTGTAAGTGGCATTGCAATGGAGGCATACAAATTTAGCGGTTCCACCCCCTTTCCCTCCTCCAAGCCTTGTGACATATTTCCACAAGGGTGTTTGGTCTACCCTAGTTTTCTTTCCATCATCTTCACTCCCATTATCCTCATCCTCTTCCTCTATTGAATTTTGTAATTATGGTTGGTCTTCATAATGTAATTTTTTATTTATATATTTGTTTTATTTTTGAGCATGTTCTTCATGCTCATTTCAAAAGATGAAAAATTGAATTTTAAATTTAAATATTTTGGCTCCATTGCAACCTAGTCGATCTCCTCCTAGTCAAGTTGGCTCAGTTGGAAAGGCACACATTTAGCAAGAAGAAACACTATATATTGACATTTGTGCTCCTCCATTTGGCATCTAATTTGCACCTCATTTGTGGAAGACAAATTTGGTCCTATCTGAGGCAAGTCTGAGGCTCTTAAGTGGACGAACTTCAGGCAAACTAACTGTGGATAATTCGGGTCTATCTAAGGCTACAACAATGTGAATCTGAGGTCGTCAAAGAGAGAAAACCTGAGGCAAATGAAGATGAAAATGACAGAAGTTTGAGGCTATGCTTGAAGCATATCTGAGTAGGACTGAGGCACTCTAATGGAGCAAGACTTGACTAGGAGGATGGACCAGGTTTGTAATTGTGTTTGACTTTGATGTCTCTCTTGTTGACTAGATTCTATAAGGAAAGGATTGTTGGGTTTTAATCCTTAGAGTGGTGTTTTCCTAAGGTAAATTCTTGTGTAGTTGTCTCTTCATGTTTTGTTATTGTAGTTCTTTGAATAATTATTATTATGATGTATAATAATAAATGTAAGAATGGATGAAAAGAATAATCATGAAATCATTTAAGGGAACTACCCTATAAGTTAACATCCTCTTGGTACTCCTCTTCTACGGGGTATTCTCGACCACTACCCACTTCCCAAGACCGTCATCATAGCAAAAAATCAATAAGATAAGGCTAAGCCATATAACCATCATGTTTGTTGAAGGTTGAGATTATTGCCTATAATAAAATGAGGGAGGAGTGGTAAAGAGTAGGAGAAGAGAAGAAGAACATCTAGGGATTCATTGAACATTCAACATATTTTTACACAAATGTTACATGGAAAAAAAGAATGGGATTAGACCCTACCTCTTTGGCTCTCCAACAATCTCTCGTCAATCTCCCAAGCTTGCAAGCTCCAACAATCTCTCGTCAATCGCCCAAGCTTGCAAGATCCAATAATCTTCCACAACCTACTCAGGCTCATACTCTCTCAAATGCTCTCAATCTCTCTTTATCACAAATGAAATGGTGATAATGTGGGAGGGGAGGAGGCTTTTTATTGTTTTTCCCGTCCCTTTTTCCCTACAAAAAGTTGCCCCTCTTGCCTTGGCTGCGCCCGAATTTCGGAAGGGCGGGGGCAACTTTTTCCATGGGAGAGATTGCTCTCGTGTCGCTCCTTGAGATTGAAATTTGCTTCCTGAGCGATGGGGAGCGATACGAGAGCGATCACTCCCTATATCTAGGGAACAATTTTTTATTTACCAATAGCATGCTCCTGAAATTTGCTCCCAAACAAGAGTGAATTGGGAGTGTGCTCCCAAGGTCGCTCCCCTAGTGCTTCCAAGTGGAGCACGCTTTGAGAGCAAATTTGGGGCAGAGCTCCCCGCAACCTTGCTTAGAATAGAGATATGTTCATAATTCGAAGTGCTCTTGGAGGGAGATCAAAAGGGCTACTTATAGCCTTCAAGTGATGCGAATGGGTGTCTCTTTGGGCAAGTCGACATGATGGCTTGGAGGGTCGACATGGTCACTTGTTGAGGCAAAAATACAAATTGAAAATTCAAATCTTTCTTATGCAAAGGTCATGAATACCTTTCATAATTTTTCTTTTGACAACAATGAGCATGAAGAACATGCTTAACAAATAATAAGTTTATCAAATCAAATATATCAATGATACAAATATACATTATGAAGATCGACCATAGTTAGTAAATTCAACATGTTTCTCCTAAAAAATATCTCACTCTTCAGATTTGTAAGCCATAATAAGGTTGCGTAGAAGGTTATGTATCTTTGTGTTGAGAAAAATGGTAACAAAGAAGTGTTTCCTAGGCATTTATCCTTTTGGCCTAGGAAGACACATTAATGATCCCTTTGTCTACTGACATTATGAGTTTCATTAATTTCTAGGAGCTAAAGTACTTTTTATGTGTTAGGCACCATGTACTTTAATTTACTAAAGTCACTAATGTTATAAATTGACTTTATGTGAAAAGTACAAAGTGACTTTCTAATATTAAAGTGATTTTTATATTTTAAAAGTCACATTGTGAGAGATAAAGTGCACAAGGTGCAAATATTAAAAAGTGACTAGGAGCTAATTAATTGAGGGGGACCACATGAGAAAGGGGTCAAGAGAGGGAAATAATTTCTACCCTCGATCTAATGGGTTGAGATTTAATATCAGCCATTAGATCTCTAGCGTTAGGTTTATTCTCACTTTAGAAGACAAAAAGGGAAAATGAAGAGTTACCATGATTGTTCTCAAGAGAGCTATTGAGGAGAGGAGAGCTTGAAAGGAGGAAGAGAATTTGTGTGAAAAATTCTACAACATAGAACAAGGACCATTACTTCGTAGATAAAATCTCTTGGAGGCCGAGTTCAAGTCTATAAGAAAGGTCAAAGTTCATGGAGGTAGTCTCAACCATTGTTTGCACATAGTTTGAGGGTCTTTTTTGTTAGTTTTTCTTAGGGCTTCATTGTTCATTGCTTTGATAATTACATTACATCATTTCCCTAGTGAATTCACCCCACAACATTATAACAATATTTCATCATATGCAATTTGTAGAAAGAACAATAACATTAGAGATGTAGCAGAACATAACGAAACAACAAAAGAGAAGCATTCACAAATAAAGATACTAGGATTTGGTCAGAGATTAGGGCAAAACCTCATAAGGGGGAACCCAAAATTTAATTCTTCTTCTTTTATTAGATTTCATCAAATGTTCAGCTGAGATACAAAGTATAGGTATCAACAGGATGCCTAGGGCCTATATATATCTCGTGTTGACAACTTCGTTTGTGAACAAGATTCATCGACATTGCTGTTACATTATTATTGATGACTAGCCATATCGTCATTGGGATTGCAACATGTAAATACCCTTATTGCTATGCGATACATCAATGAGAAACTGCGATGCCTTACATATGACTAAGAAGAATGCCATACATATCTCTTGTGCTTGCAACATATCTCTTGTGCTTGCAGATAACTCCAAGGTCAGAGCAGCAGGAGTGGGGACTATATCCTTTCAGAGGGAGTCATTGCCACCTCAGAATGTGACGGAGGTCCTATATGTACCACGATTGAGGAGGAACTTGATATCAGTTTCTTGTATTGAGGACAGGGGATATGTTGTGTTATTCTGGGATGGATAGGTGTTGATGTATCTTCTGGGATCTTGCATGGCATCTGCTAAAGTGATTGGTGTCTACAAAGGGAGACTTTACAAGTTCATGTTTAGCCTACCAAGACTGTGAGGAGGTCACAAGAGTGTAGAGCAATAGGCTCTTAGGCAGGGGAGCGCACTACAGGTTTTAGGGTCCACTGGTACATGTTCACAGAGGTTAGGAGGATTACTGGCTTATGGGGTGACAGGTTCATAAGTGCAGGATCTTAGAGTGTAGGAACTCAAGGTATAGGGTCACTATAGGCTACAGGGGCATCTTCTTCAGGGCCACTGGTGTCAGGGGATTGAGATGAGGCTCCCACACTTGTGCATGAGACTTCTTTAGGGAAGAGTAAGCCAAGAAAGCTTTATAGTTCCTTGAAGGAAGCACATGAGTCAGTTGCCGGGGGGGGAGGGAATCACCAGAGAGGTTGGGTGGTGATGTGGCGAGAGTAGTAGCGGACAAGATGGTAAAAAGGGGCGAGCATATCCACTTCAGAGATAAAATGGAGTGGTGGGAAACAACTTAGTCGGTTAGCACATTAAATACTAACATCGTTTCTATGCTTAGTAGGATCAATAGAAATAGTGATATCTTTTCCTGCAAGTGTTCTTTTGAGTCTAAGTAATACAAAAACACATTTTTTCACAGTTTTAGGAAACCTTCCGTTTTTTCATCAGGGGACTTGATTTACTTGATCTATAATTTGTGATAAATGTTACCTTCATTATGAATCTTATATATCACTTCTTTATACTTTGAATTGGAACCTTCAATCTCCCTTTTTTGTGTGTAAATTTTGCCTTTCTATTCTAATTCATTCAAATCAAATCCAAATAATATAGATGTCTTGCTATTGGATTGCCACTAGGCTATGTTGCACGAAACTTTTAGGAACTCGGCGTTTCGGGCCGTACTCGTACCTAAAACTCTGAAACTTGGCTTTGGCTGTGGCTTGCGGCTCTCTGCTCTAGCTTTTCTAAGCTCTTTCGCTTGGCCTTTCTAAGCAACTCCAACAACAATATGTTGCTGTCAATTGAGCTCTCTGGCTTTTCACTCGACCTTCGAGTGGCTCCAAAGACTCTCTGCGCATTCAACGTTTTTTCGTTGTTCGCCCTCCAATCTCTGGTGGCTCTTTCGCTCAGCCTTTGCGTGCCTCTATGAATCACTCAACCTCCAAGCAATTTCAACAACAATATGCTGCTGTCAATTGAGCTCTCTGGCTTTTCGGCTCTGCCTCCAACCTCTGGTGGCTTTGCCTATTACAGTGAGCTCGGCTCTGGTTTCCCTACTTCCAGGCCTGCTTACTGCTTCCTTGGCTGCTCTCTTTTTCTCTCCTTTTACTCTCTGTTTGTTCGTGGCTTAACGCCAATCCGCCTCATGACTGTTCGCTTCCTCTCCCGGCTCTTCAGATCGCCTGTCTCTGTCCGCTAGAATTCCTTGCTCTGCGTCATCATCATTGTAACGCTTCACAGAGAGGTGGCCACTTGTCTCCTCACGAGTTGAGCCAGCTCTTCCTCAAACGGTTCGTTACTTCGGTTACTCTGTGAAATGATTCATCCGCCAACTCAGCGGTCCAATCGAACTTCAACCTTTATGTGCTGAAGCTTATTTTCTCCGTCGAATCCGGTTTCCCATCGGGCGCAATCTCCGCCGTTAGATCTAGGGCCTCCAGATCCTACAATTATCGCTCTTATTGTGCGGTTGACTTGCTCAGACGTTAGCCCCCCATGAGAGCGGTTTTCTCTTTCATATGTCGAACACGCGTCAATCAACATATAGAATCGCTCGTTCCCCTGACAAACACGCTTACCGCTCGAAATGCCTCTGATATTCCGCCGATTTTGGGGCGCGGGACCCGCCTTTGGTTTTAGTGCTTTTCCCACGGTTTTCTGGCTCCCTTGTGACTAAGCGCTTGGGGCTTTTCCATTTCGAGGGGTTTTGCCCAGTGATGTGCTAATCGGGCATCAGAAACAGCCTCTGTTTTCTGGACTGAGCCTCCTAATTGCCATTTTTGCGGCATGCACAGTCCCCATGGGCCAACAGTCAATGCGCTTTGACTGAAGGTCCTCATTGCGCTGTGTGGGTTGCAAATTGTCGCTGTTCAG
>APFE031060088.1:180436-209573 GCA_000404065.3 Pinus taeda | reverse complement strand
TAAATGCTATTGAATTTCAATTTTAAAATCTTGAAGTTGAAACTTTAAGATTGAATGTGATGAATCATGATTCGTGAGACTCAATATGTTGCAGTTGTAATATGTGTAAAATTACTATCTTGTGGACATGGTTGATGACGATTATAATTTCTAGATGATTGATGTGATATGGTTCAATGATCAATCTATGTTTTTTTTATGTTTTTTATGTCTAATTCATCATTTCTACATGTTTTTGTTGACATATATGTATCAAAAATTAAAAAATATAAAAATATATATATATTTTTAAAAAATCGCTCCCGGATTCGCTCCCAAACCGGGAGCTTCTGAAAATGGTCGCTCCCACTCCCGCTTCCGCTCCCGCTCCCGCTCCCGCTCCCCGCTCCCGCTCCCGCTCCCAAGTAACATAGTTATACATACCTCACATCTAAAGAGTTTAAGGAGGCATCTCTGAGACATTTATGAATCATGCTTTGTAATCTGCTTCATATGCAGCCTTCTTGGTAATTGCTTGCATTCAAGGCTTCTTGAATTTTGCTGGTCTCTTACTCATTTTAGAACATCTGTTAGCAAATTTTAATAATTGATAAATTCAGAGCTTCGATGGTCTCCTTGAGGATCAAGCTTCATATTTTCATTGTGCTTTGCATGGAAATAGATCTACAACACTTCAAGATGACAACACACATAGATGACATTATTATTAAAAGGCATTATTATTAAATAATGCCTTTAAAATCTTAGAGGGTAATATTGATGAGATCCTCTAGCCTTCCCTTCTCCACACAAAATTCACTCGGTGGATCCTCCTTTAAAGTACAATTTATCCATAGGAATCAAGCATACAATGACAGATCATAAATCCAGCTTCCTTTTCATTCTAGGTCACATTTTGAGATTCTCTAATCTCTTCATGTTATTTCAGCCTTACCTTCAGTGAACCATCACAACTTCTGTCCTCTTTTCATAATTTAAAGGTTCATATTTCACTTTTTGATCTGTAATCTGTTGTGGATATTCCACTGGACAGTTCATCATAATAGATCTGATAAAATTATATCTAAAAATTGAAATTTTACACTATTACAGTTTTATTAGATTTATGGATCTGTAGATTAACTGTTAATAGTCCATGCATGCGAAATAAAATTATGCAAAAAATAGAGTGACAAAATAAAAGCTCTCAAACACATTTGACACAAGATATGCTCTAGGAAACCCTTACAGAGAAAAACCCAACTGGAAGGTGAGGTCGCTCTCCTCTCTTTCTTTGAATGGAAATATGGCTGCGAGTACAAAGAATTATGGCCTATGGCCCGTGGGTTGTTACAATGCACAAATTCTCTGTGTGCTCTACCTCCTATCCCTCTTGGATATTTTTGCTCGGCTATGGAACAACCGCACACAAAAGCATGGAATCCCTTTTCCTCCTAGTGGTCCAATTATAACACAACCCGATAACCTACTTTTGGAAACACTGAGAGGGGGTGTGAATCAGTTATTCTTAACAATTAGTAACTTATTAATCTTTTCAGAGTATTAATTAATCTTCAACATCAATTCAAAAACATAAACAAGTAATAGACAATAGACACAATTTTTTTTAGGTGGAAACCCCCTTCAGGACAAAACCGTCAAACACTTCTCAATAATTTATGAGTACATTAATGCTTCAATTCCAACTAAAAGGGAATCCCCAACTCCTCAATACTCTAGAAAAGTGTTCAATTTTCGAGCTCCAACTGGAAGGACAGCACCCTGGTTTTATCAGCAAATGTTGAAAAGATGCTCCAACACCCTAGTGAGCTTCAACTTGCCCTAGCACCATCCTACCACCCTGAAGTGTTTTCAGGCTCCAACCTGAAGGTGACTTCAAGCATCTGACTAGCACCACTCAACCAACCTGAAAAAGATAATGAATTTGGACAAACTATAATGGGCTCCCGTACCAAGGAGAATGACACACTTTACAATAAATAGACTACTACGACTACATTGGGCTCTCGTACTAGGTAAAATGGCCCACTTACAATGAGTAACAATAAAAACTCTTATAATCAACCTTCAAAACTTTTATTCCGAAAACCCTACTCCAAAACCCTTACAACCAAACTTGAACCAAATTACCCTTCCAGCGAAAACATAATAATAGCAATGAAAAAGTGTACATTTTCTACGGCAACTCTGAGAATGATGTGACAACTGTAAGATAAAGATGATAAAGCCTAGACTTGGTGATGGTGTTCTTACTATTGTACAAACCTTCGTCCTTATGAGCAACATTAAAGATTGTGAAAGTGAAGAGACCGTTGCACACCTTCAATTACTGTAGCAATAATGTGAAACAAACTGTGATTCTTAATGAAGATGGCATAGTGAGATTCTTTTCTTACACAAGATACCACTGTAGAAATCCTCAGAAAACTTTCAATACTTCATAATACTTCTTCAGAATATAGGAGACATGTAAATAAGGTGGCTTATGAAGGGATTGCTACCAGCAGTAGATATGTTACTACAACTACAAACTATTGTATATGAGTTCCCGTTGTAACTCGTAGAGATGTTTCCGAGAATTAGGGTTACTTAACAAACAATAACAATATTTCTACAATCCTCACTTAATGAAATCTTGTTAAAATTGCCAACTAGGGCCAAACTCCATGTGGGTCTTCTTATTCATAGTAGCTGATATTTTTCTTGGATTCCTCTCATTGAAAGGTGTAGGATTGATCTAAAGATTATCCGATTCCAATAAGTATTCATGGAGATACGAATTTATTTGTGTTATGGGACAATTTGTCAAGGTCGGCCAGCAACCAAATTGCCCCCACTTGTGCTCAACGTTTTAGTATAAAAGGAGGTGGCTTGTTAGTCATTTGAGAAACATACATTTTCTCTTGTGATCTCTTCCTCTCCACTTGTTTGGGTCTTAGTCGAAGGAAGAGTCACTAAGAGTATACGCTGCCATAGAATGAGTGCCCTAAGCATCTACGCAGCCCTAACATGAAACTATGGAAGATCATGGAGAAGCATCTACATTGTCCTAATAGAGAATCCTATACGTTGTCATGAAATAAGCCTAATTCCTACACACTGTTATGGAAGCTTAACCTATATGCTGTCATGTTATGAAATCCGAGGATGTCATCTACAGCAATCCTATATACAATCTCTCGGAGGAATGACTTTGTTAGGGTCCAACCCTAACCCCCTTATTTATGTAATAGGGTTGATTCATAGTTATAGTTAGTTAAAGAGTCAATAAAGCCCATATTAATAATTGTAAGTGGTTGACCCGCATTTAAAGAAAGGGACCACAGTTAGTTGCAAATGGGCCATGGTATTAGATAGATGGTATTAGTAGAACCATGGTACTAACCCTTGGTATTGCATGTATGAATCCTATATAAAGGATAGAGATTTCCCATTGAGAAGCGTCGTGTCTTATTTTGTAATCGAGCACTGCTTTATTGGAGATTGCCCCCTCGAAGAGGCAAGTGAACATTGCTTTCATCTCTGAATAATAAAATACATGTTGTTATTTCTCATTTTGTTTTGTGTTCTGGGTTGTATTTCTTTGCATATTTGGTATCTTGGCATCTTCTCGCAAGTCAAGAGCATAATAACTGGTATCAAAGCACTTTCCAGGGTCGGTGGTATCTCCATTTGTAGCAGAACTTTTTTTTGGCTAGAAATGTGTTCCGGCGTCTTTAAACCATGGGATCTGTTGTTGAGCGCATAAACCTGCGGATTTGGGGTGGCATGCACACAGGAAATACAAGAGGTGGTCACGCTTGTTGGATTCCCTTGTAACCCTTGTGGGTACCCCTTCGAGTAGTAGCGCATTAGACAGAACCGCACACGCACTGTCTTCCACGTACCCTCTGGGTATATCAAAAGCCCCCTGGGCTCACCTAAAACCTAGTCGTAGATAAAGCGTTGGTCGTCTTCCTACTACAGTACACCGAGAACAGCACTCGGGGAGATTACTCACATGTACGATAGGGCAGTCGGGTAGTACGGCTAAGGGTACGGTTGATCCTCCTTAGTTAGTGCCCTGAAAGATTGGGTCGAGTACTATTGTTGGACCCCTATGTATATTGCGATCTGTAGCACTTGACACTCCTTGAGACCATAGTTCCCTTGTCTCTCTGAAGATCACCCATCATCTTCTTTGCCAGACCAAATCTAGCAGAATAGGTACTGTGCCACCGCAACAACCAGATCCTCTAGAATACCATTTAGATCTACCAGCGGGGGTTCGGTCGTTGCCGCATTCCTACTCACACTCTGCAGTTGAGGGTTTTGCAGACAGATTTGACCATTTGTGCAGGAAGGCTTGTAGCTCCTATACCTTGGGGTGATTCTCGCAGGACATTGGGCGTGATTAACTTTTCTGGGAATTGGCCACTGCAATGTTGATAAGCGGGGAGTAAAAGTCTGAGGCCCTCCCGGGACGCTTATAAGAGACTTATCCCATAAGAATCGGGACGACGGGCTGAGCGAGGTGGTACCATTCACTTGTCAGCTTCAATTTTCAAGCGGTCCCAAATTTTTTCACAGCGACAACCAGATCTATGTATGGTAGAAACGAGAGCTCAAGCTATGGCCAATGAAAAGATGGAATCCCTTGAACAAAGATTGGAGGAATTAGCAAGGCAGATCAAGACATTGAACGAAACAGTCACAAAGGGCAAGTCGGCAGCACAATCGGAGGCATATGCTTTTAATGAAGACCATGAAGGAGAATCTAGTCATTCTCTTCACTTCCATGGAAACCACCAACATTACCACCCTCAACCACCCAAGCTGGACATGTACAAATTTGGTGGCTCTAATCCAGCAGTATGGCTATCACAAATGGACCAATATTTCACGTTGATTCACATCAGAGATGATGAGACTAAGCTACGTGTGGGAGGCCTTTACTTGGACCAAGAAAGATGGCAATGGTGGCAGTGGCATAAAAAATGCTATGCAAGGCCAATTACTTGGCAGGCGTTCTCAAAATCCCTTTGTGAACGCATTGAACGTGAATCTAATTTTTTGGGTCGTCTTACTAAGCTGAGACAGACAGGCATAGTACACGACTATATTACAACCTTTGAGAAATTAGCCTCCCGCACAGGAGGTCTGGTAGATGACTTCTACTTGCAATGTTTTATCAGTGGTCTCAAAGACGCCATCCAAGCTCACGTCCGGATGCACCACCCACCCACATGGCTGGAAGCTTGCACAACGGCTCACGAAGTGGAATGCACGTTAGCAGCCCAGTCGCTTCATCCAAATTTCATAGCCAAGGGACGCCCCACCCAGGTTCCGGGCACTACCCAAACACTTAAGGTTCAAAAGGTGTCACCAGCAGAAATGGCGGAAAGAAGAAAGCAAGGATTGTGTTACTACTGTGATGACAAATACTCCCCGAGGCATAAATACAAGGAACCCAAATTCTTTGAAATTGATGCCACTAACCACAATTCATCTGAGGAAGCCCCATCCTTTGAGGGACTAGAGGAGGAAGATGAGGACAACTAGCAGGACAATGAGCTCCCAGCTACACCAGAAGAACCAGTTATCTTGCTCCATGCTTTGGCAGGCATTTCCTCACCCCAAACTCTCAAAATCAGAGGTTTTATTGAACATCACCCTGTAGTAGTCTTGATTGATAGTGGCAACACGCATAACTTTATCCATCAGAGTCGCAGAAGCTATGCATTGTTTTGTTAAAGCAGTCTCTAATTTCCAGGTATAGATTGTTGATGGGGAGACAATGAAATGTGATGGCCGCTGTGAAAATATCAAACTTCAGATGGGAGATTACCACCTAAAGACCCACATGTTTTCCATCAACATGGGTGGGTGTGACATTGTCTTGGGTGTTGAATGGCTCCGCACTATCAACCCAATCACAATGGATTTCCAAGAGTTATATATTAGCTTTAAGCAGAATGACCACACACACACCCTTCGCGGACTCCAAGCAGGTACTCCTCCTATCATCAGCTCGCATCGGATGGAAAAGTTGTTAAAAAAGGGCCACCATGGAGTTATCGCCCAATTTAATGCCATTCAAGCCTTCACGCTCCCTACTCTTCATATTCATCCTGAGATGCAACAGGTCTTAAACAGCCATCTGCAGGTCTTTAACAAACCTCATGAGCTTCCACCATCGAGAGGGGAACATGATCATAGCATTACTTTGGTCCCAAGGGCACAACCACCGAATGTGCGCCCATATAGATACCCCTTCGCCCAAAAGAATGAAATTTAAAAAATCATCAAGGAACTCATGGAAGTCGGTGTCATTCTTCCTAGCATTAGTCCTTATTCATCACCTGTGGTCATGGTGCTCAAGAAAGATGGGGAATGGCGTATATGTCCAGACTTCAGGGCCCTCAACAAGCTGGCGGTCAAAGATAAATTCCCCATCCCAATTGTTGATGATTTGCTCGATGAATTGAATGGGGCTCAATTCTTTACTAAGCTAGACCTTCGCTCGGGCTATCACCAAGTTCGCATGAAAGAAGTAGACATTCTGAAGACTACTTTCCGAACTCATGAAGGCCATTATGAATTCCTGGTCATGCCATTTGGTCCCTGTAATGCCCCATCCACTTTTTAGAGCCTCATGAATCCCCTGCTCATACCCTATCTCAGAAAATTTGTCCTTGTTTTCTTTGATGGCATTTTCATCTACAGCCTCACCTGACAAAAACATCTTCAGCATGTAGACCTGCTCTTGCAACTACTTGGGAAGCATAAATTATTTGTCAAATTGTCCAAGTGCTCTTTTGGCGTGAAAGAAGGCGAGTATTTGGGCCACATTGTGGGGAGTGAAGGTGTCAGGGTGGATCCCAAAAAGATCCAGGCAATACAAGATTGGCCCTAACCAAAGACCTTGAGGAGTTTGAGAGGATTCCTGGGTCTCACCGACTACTATCGCAAATTTGTCCACAATTATGGTCGCATTGCTAAACCCCTCACTCACCTTCTCAAGAAAAATTCATTCCTCTAGGATGATGAAGCACAACAAGTGTTTATAGCTCTCAAACATGCCATGTGTTCCACTCCTGTATTGGCACTACCCAAATTCACCAAATCTTTTGTGATTGAGTGTGATGCTTCAGGTACGAGTATTGGGGTTGTCTTAATGCAAGAAGGTCGACCCTTGGCCTTCACTAGCCAACAACTAAGTGGGAAACATATGGGACAATCTACATATGAGAAGGAGATGATGGCCATCTTACATGCAGTGGCTACCTGGCGACCATACTTATTGGGGCGGCCGTTACAAATCCGCATAGACCATCAAAGCCTTAAATATTTTTTGGAGCAATGCCTATCCTCGCCACAGCAAAATAAATGGCTAGCCAAAATGTTGGGATATGATTATGAGATAATTTACAAGAAAGGGTGTGAAAATGTCGTAGCGGATGCTTTATCACGCTAATTTGAGGAGGACAACACCCTGCTAGCAATCTCTCTTCCCATTCTAGAGTGGATTGAAGAAGCTCACAAGGAATGGTTTTCGCATCCTTCGCTCTCCCAACTCATTCATAACTTGCAAGCAAATCCAAATTACACAGCAGGCTACTCTTGTAAGGATGAGATTCTTCGCTACAAGGACAAAGTAGTGATATCACCGACATCCACCCTCAAAAGGTGCATTTTGGTAGAGTTGCACTCATCTCCCACTGCAGGCCATTCAAACTTTCAAAAGACTTATGCTTGCACTCGTTGTTCCTTCTTTTGGAGAGGCATGAAAAAGGACATTCTTACTTTTGTAGCGGAATGTGATGTGTGTCAATGCGCCACAAAGGAGAAACAGTCAAGTCCCCAGGCACTTTACAACCATTCCCCATACCTGCTTCAATCTGGACGGATCTTTCTATGGATTTCATAACTGGTCTTCCAAAATCAGGTAACAAGTCAGTCATCATGGTTGTTGTGGACAGACTTTCTAAGTATGCCCATTTTTGGACCCTACCCCAACCTTTTACACCCACTTTGGTGGATCAATCTTTTATGGACCAGATCTTCAAATTGCATGGCATGCCCACTTCCATTGTGTCTGATCATGACCCGATTTTCACTAGTAACTTTTGGTAAGAACTTTTCAAGCTACAAGGCACCCAACTCCAACTCAGTACTTCCTATCATCCCCAAACTGATGGACAAACTAAAGCAATCAACAAATGTCTGGAGACCTACCTCAGGTGTTTCACTTCAAAAAAGCAACATCTATGGGTACAGTGGTTACCTCTCACCAAATGGTGGTATAATACTAACTATCACGCCGCCACCAAGATGACTCCATATGGAGCAATTTATGGTCAACTCCCCCCTTCACCTACTTCTTATATCCCTGGATGCTCTAAGGTACAAGCAGTGGATCAACTCCTACAAAACCGTGCAACCATGCTCGACCACCTCAAAGATAATCTCCATTAACCTCAGAATCGCATGAAGCAACCGACAGACCAACATCGTTCAGAGCGCACATTTCAAGAAGGGGATCAGGTATTCTTGAGGCTGCAACCATATAAGCAAACATCACTCAAAGACAAGGGTCGTCAGAAATTATCTCCAAAATTCTACGGACCGTATCAAATACTTCAGCACATTGGAGAAGTAGCCTACAAGCTAGCCTTGCCACCCACTACAAAAATCCATACCGTCTTCCATGTCTCATGCCTCAAGAAAGTGGTAGGTAACAATTGCAGAATTCAAACCAATCTATAGGAATTGGATGAAGAAGGTTCAATATGGCTCCAACCTGAACAGGTTCTTGACACACGAGAATGGTACCTGCACAGCCGCATGATCAAGGAAGTCCTCATCAAGTGGAAAGACACCTCTCCAAAAGATGCAACATGGGAGCTAGCCACTATTCTTCAACAGTTTCCATAGCTTCAGCCTTGAGGACAAGGTTGTTTTCATGGGGGAGGGCATGTTAGCGTCCAACCCTAACCCCCTTATTTATGTAATAGGATCGAGTCATAGTTATAGTTAGTTAAAGAGTCAATAAAGCCCATATTAATAATTGTAAGTGGTTGACCCACATTTAAAGAAAGGGACCACAGTTAGTTGCAAATGGGCCATGGTATTATATAGATTGTATTAACAGAACCATGGTACTGACCCATGGTATTGCATGTATGAATCCTATATAAAGGATAGAGACTCCCCATTGAGGAGTGTCGTGTCTTATTTTGTAATTGAGCACTGCCCTATTGGAGGTTGCCCCCTCGAAGAGGCAAGTGAACATTGCTTTCATCTCTGAATAATAAAATACATGCTGTTATTTCTCTTTTTGTTCTATGTTCTGGGTTGTATTTCTTCGCATATTTGGTATCCTGGCATCTTCTCGTAGGTCAAGAGCATAACAGACTTCAGACAAGGACAATATATGGATCTGCATGTATATCAGTGATATATATGTCTGCACTCATTCATGGTCGGATGAAAGTATGTAATAAGGTGCAATTGTATGTAATAAAGTGCAGCATGATGTAATAAGGTACAGTTGTATGTAATAAGGTGCAGTTGTATGTAAAAAGGTGCGGCATGAGAGCATGATGGTGCAGTATAGTGCACAGTGATGGAATGGTGCAGCATAGTGCACAATGATGGATACAGCAGTATGATGGTGCAATATAGTGCACAGTGATGGAATGGTGCAACATAGTGCACAGTGATGGGCACAACAGTGTGAATGGTGCAGCATAGTGCACAGTGACAATGGTGCAGCACAGTGATGATGGGCATGGTGATGGGCATAGTGCACAGTGACAATGATGCAACAAAGTGATGATGGACATGGTGATGGTGTAGCAATGGTGTAGCACAGTGATGATGGGCATGGTGATGGTGCAGCGTGGTGCAGCATAGTGATGATGGACATGGTGATGGTGCAGCATAGTGATGATGGACATAGTATGATGGTGCAGCATGGTGCAGCACAGTGATAGGTACAGTAAGGTGATGGAATCACCTTTGTCCAAATCCGCTACCTCATGTGACATCTTCTTAGAGAAGATCTTCGATGTTATTTTGATAAGTCAAGATGCTGACTTCTGACATATGTATACTATCTCTCGCTCTGCTGAACTATTGAAGAACATAAGAAGAATTGAACAAGGGTTTCCCCACATTGGGGTTTGTCCCTGGCTGGCGCTACATCTTATGTCCTCTTGTCTTGGCTTGCCTTCTACGATTTATGTTTATGTTCTATCTGCATTTTACTATCATGTTAAATGTGATTGCTAATCTGGAATTGATATTGAGCTAGTATGGATAATTTAAGTAAATTTTCTATCAGCATAGCACATACCTAAAATTAACAAATCTTCAACCAACCAGATTCAATCTTTTGAGAGAAACTGTGCCTTCGAATTATGTTGTGACTACAATGACCAAATGACATCAAGTACACCAGTTAACATCCAAAATTCTGAATCACCAACTCGGATGCTATCACCTATAATATTGGATGCTAGTAAGATCAGTGTAATGTCTTCAGTCAAGTCAGCGTCTTTGAGGCATTCATTGGAACAAATTATATATATTTGTGTGTGTATGCACACACCAGAAAAGACGTCACTTTAGTATGTCACTGTTTGGTCTAAAATGATAGTCGTGATTCCTGTTGACCAATACTCACATGTCCGCAATACTTCATTGAGTTCTTCACAAAAATTTGGATTTTGCCAGAACTTGATTCCTTTTAATAATGCTCTTTGTTGATCCTTGTTGGTCTTGAGATACCATACAATTGCAAATGTCGCAGAGATAGGTCTTCTTTGCTAGTTACAAAGACATTTGAACAAAACCTTCTTGCTCAAAACATATTTGTTGGTCTAGAATGGTTCTTTCCAAAATTCGACAACAAAATTTCAATCTCAGAACCAAACCCTCTTGCAAAAACCACAAAGCCGAAGTTGTTACTCCTTCAAGAGTTAAGACTTTGAGAATTAGATCTAAGCTTTAGTTCTTGTTCCTTGAAGCCGCAGATGTAAGTGTTGCCTTCCAGACATTAAACCACCAAGATTAAGGCTACAAACCACAAGCAAAATCAGGTGAGCAAGCTGCAAAGGTAATGACTTTTCTTTAAAAATTTTGATGCCTTAATGAGGGCAAAATTTCAGTGAGCTTGCAAAAGAACCTTCGGTCTTCTTTGGAGCCTCTTCAACCACAAAAAAAAATCAGAATTGGATGACCAAAATCCTTTCCTCCTGCAATGAAAAGAATGAATCCCAAACCATAACAAAATCCAGTGCAAAAACCCTCTTCAAGCCTCTTGTCTAATAAAAATACTCTACGGGGCCGAGATTATTTCAGACGTAAGTGAACAAATGATAATCGTTCTAATTCATATACTAAAGAGAGCAAATCGAAACCTTTAAATAGATTTAGGAGGGGCTTTAAAGAAGCCAGCCGAATTACAATTTTTGGAGGGAGAACTGTATTATAGAATTTGAACTTCAACATCTTGGGGCTCAAGGATTGGATTTGTTTGCCCTTTGACATAAAGAATTAATGTTTTTACTTTAAACCAAGCCCCTCATGGCTTATAATTTCAAAAATTTAATCTTTGAGACCCTCCATGAAACATTTTAATGACAACTTTTAAAAAACCCTACTTCCTTGATTTGAATAATGAGTTGGCCAATGCTAGGGTACCACATCACCCTCCTTCGGGCATTTTACCCACAAATTGGGTCCTTCATATTTAAACAAGCATAGCTCACAAACTGTGAGGCCTCTCGTGGCATGCCACATACCTCCAAAAACATCTAGACGACGAGAATCCAACACGGATGACCTTGACTTGAAACATCATGAATTGCCATGTCATTTTGGTCAACAAAAACAGGGCATCTCCTCGTGCTGATTGGATTGACATCATGACAACCACATATCAGCATCTCCCCCTTTCACATTCATGTCAACACACGTACTCCCCCTGCAATCACTGCTCCCCTTGACATCATGCTTCTGAACTTCTTGTCCTACTTTCTCTCCACCTTTGACATCAATGGAAAAGGGTGACTCCCCCTAACAATTTGCCTGCTACTATGTACCTTTAGCCTGCCTTTGCTCCCCCAGTCTACTTGACTGGATAAAAGCATATTAATGTTAACTTGGGAGAATCCCAAGTTTTTGTCGAAGAGAATTAAATGTCTCACGCAATAATGGTTTGGTGAAGATGTCAACTATTTGTTGCTTTGTTCCAATATATTCCACTTTTATGTTCCTTTTTGTAACCTACTCTCGAACAACGTGATACTTCATAAGAATATGTTTTGTTTTTGAATGCATGATAGGATTCTTGGAGATGCTAATAGCGTTGGTAATTATCACAGAACATCGGAATGGGCTCATCAAACTTCAACTAAAGATCCTGCAATGTTTGTTTCATCCAGAGGACCTGCGTACAACAAGCTATTGCTGCTATGTATTCTGTGTTGACACCTAATCCGAAAGGATTGGGATTATTGTAAATATTGTAAATTAGTTTCAGTTATGAATTGGAGAAAACCAAGAGACCTTGGAATTGGAATCCCAAGAGTCTCTCCACTTATGTATATATTCATGCTCTGGTTAATGCAATTACACAGGCCACATTGTGTAGTTACCAATGCCTAGCCTGACATGGTATTAGAGCCAACTCATTTTCTACTCTTGTAACTCCCTTCTGCCATTTTTTTGTAGTTAGCCTTATCTATCAAATCCCTAGCATCCTCTCCTTGTTCGAATTCATTTTTTTGCCATTGAGTGCATATGAACATTATCTATTGGATCGTGGTGTTGAAGGTTTATACCTCTGCGTTAAATGTTGAACAATTTGGAGATAGTGTGATCATCATTTCAATTCATTGGATCGCTCGTTGTTGAAGGTTATACCTCTGCGTAAAATGTTGAACAATTGGAGATAGTGTGATCATATTTCAATTCAATGTGGACTATGCTGTTTAAACTCCCGAGCTATAGAAACTGTGTTGAGCATTAAAGTTTTGTGGAAAGACCCTATAATGGGTTGTGTTACTCCTACGTTGAGTTGAAGGTCGTAAACATGAATCCGGTATGTACAATGGCCTAAGTCTACTATGCATTGGAATGGTCGTAAATGGTGTGTTGCAAATGGTTTAATGGTGTTACATATACTATGGCTTGTTGTAGAATGTAACTAGTGTCGGTCTTCATAATTGTACTTAAAGAAAGAAAAAAGAAATTTATTGTAAAAGAAAAAATATTTTGAAGCATGGGTTTCATGCTCTTTTATTTATTTTCTAGGTCAAAGCCTCCATTAAAGGATTCTAGGTTTTGTCCATTAAAGGATTCTAGCCTTTGTAGGGTTTGTTGTTTTTGGCAATTTCCCTCACACTATTTGGTAGAGCGGACTTCTTTTTGTGTGCCATAAGCACGTTGGAGTGTAACCTCTTTCCTCCAGGGATAAAAGTATATGATTATAGAACAAAATATGCAGCAAATTTAGTTACTGAAGATAAGGATAATTTTTTAGCCAAAAATAGATCTACCTAGAATAGAGAGAGATCTTATCTCAAGAATCTTGACTTCTCTTTTTTTATTAAAACAGGATGCCTATGAACAGTGGCCATTACTTAATATAACAAAACAAAAATGAACCAATCGAAACAATGACATAAATCAATTCAAGCCAAAAACCTCCAAGGATGGTCAAAGCCCAAAAAGAAATTCTCAAGAATTATCCAATAATTGTAAAATATATAATGCAACCCCAGGAAATTTCAAACAAGGCATATTGTTAGCTAGGACATTTAAAATGAAGAGATTAACTGCAACGACCAATAAGCATTATAGAAGTTACAAGAATGTATGTTGTACTTCTAGAACAAGTCAATAATCAAGTGAAACAGTACTTCACACCATTATCACATGATGTCCTGAGTATATCCAGACCCTGCAAAATTATTAAGATCCTCAACACATAACCGTGGTCTTTGGGACATTTTTTGAATAGAGGGAACCTTGATCTAATATAGAGTAATTGGCTAAGAATAGCCATAACAATACACACAAATATAGTGGATGGAATGTGTCAACATGTACACTATCTGTTAGGGCAGGTAGTAACTCCACCAATTTAATTCATCTTATTCCTTCAGGTTGGTCTTTATTATATACATGAGGGAGACTGTTCACTTCATCTCCCAATGACTGTTCATATTTCTTATTATTTATTTACATCAATTATATTTATTCACCCAATCCTGATGATTAGGTGTCAACATTCCCCCCCTAATCTGAAGGGATGTTGGTGAGTCCAAGCATCATTCTGAATCGTTCAAGCTTTTCTCTTCCAAGCGCTTTGGTGAAGATGTTTGCAATTCGCTCATTAGTGGAACAATGATGGAGATGGATTGTTTTGACCTCAACATGATGTTGAATCAAATGATATTTAGTATTGATGTGCTTCGTTCAATAATGCAACTTTGGGTTCTTGGCCAACTTTATTGCAGAGGTATTGTTAATCATGAGTGGAGTTGATTGTACTTGTTTTACCTGCAAATCTTCAAGAATTTTCCTGGAGCACACAATTTCTTTTGTTGCCTCAGCTTCTGCCACGTATTCTGCTTCTGTTGTGGAATCTTCTATAACTGATTGTTTGCGTGATCTCTAGGAGACAGCTCCTAATCCAAGACTCATAGCATATCCTGAAGTAGATACCCCAGTTTCTTTGTCTCCATCAAAGTCTGAATTAGAGTATCCAATCAAACTGAAGCTGTCCACCTGTGTATACTTGATTCCAAAGTCTTGAGTTCCCTTCAAGTACCTTAGAACTCTTTTTACAGCAAACCAATGTCCTTCACAAGGCTTTTGCATAAACCTGGAGAGGATTCCAACAACAAACGAAATGTCTGGTCTAGTAGTAGTTTAGTAGTTGAGGCTTCCTACAAGCTGTCTATACTTTGTTGCATCCTCAAATTCTTTTCCTTCAATAGATGTGAACTTTAAGTTTTGTTCCATTGGAGTGGTAAGAGGATTGCATTCTGTCATGCCAAACCTGTTCAACAAATATCCAATGTACTTCTTCTAAGAAAGAAATATGGACTTCGGATGTTGAATTACTTCAATACCAAGATAGTAATGAACATAGCCCAAATCAATCATTTCAAAACTTTTCCCCAATTCCTTCTTTATGGATGCAATGTAGCTTTCATTGTTCCCTATCATCAAAATATCATCTACATATACCACAAGATATACAACTATTTTGCCAACTTTCTTGACAAATAAAGTTGCATCATCAAAATCATAATGTTTGAAATTGAGTTTCAGAAGATGCTCAATTAGTTTTTCATACCAGGCTCGTGGTGCTTGTTTGAGGCCATACAAGGATTTCACAAGTTTGCATACTCTATGTGCATGTCCTTTCACAGCAAAGCCTTCAGGCTGGGACATAAAAACATTCTCTTTTAGATCTCCATTCAAGAAAGCAGTTTTTACATCCATTTGATGGACTTTCCAACCGTACTGAGCTGCTAGGGCAAAGAGTGTCCGAATGATAGCCCATTTTGCTGTGGGGGCAAAAGTCTCCTCGTAATCGACCCTTTCCTTCTGTGCAAAACCTTTTGCCACAAGCTTGGCTTTGTGCTTGTCAAGTGAGCCATCAGCTTTATACTTGTTCTTGTAGACCCACTTGCAGCCAATTGGTTTGGTTCCTAATGAAGGATCAACCCTTCCAAGTGCCATTCTTTATGAGGGCATCATACTCCTTTGCATCGCTTCTTTCCATTCATCATGAGAAGCAGCTTCTTTGAAGGAAGTTGTTCAAAATCTGTAGACAAGTTCAATTCACAATCATAAGAAACATCCATATCAACAGGTGAATTAGAGTCATCTACATCACCTCCATTTTTTCGGTTTGAATTTCTAGTTCCTGTTTTTCCAATTTCATCAGGATGAACACTTTCAAGTGTCTTTGTCAGCCACTTTGGTGGACCTTTCTGAGATGGTCCAGGCTGCTCTGTTGATTGAGTTGGGAGTGAATCAAGATTGAGTCTCCCAATTCTATCAATTACATCACTTAAAGCATCATCCGTTATTGGAGTTTCAGACGAGGAAGAATCTTCTTCAGAAGAAGATTCCACATGTTGATCTAGTATAGGAATCCACCCTTCAAAATGTGGAATCTGATTATCAAATTCTTGAAATGATTTCACTTTTGCGAATCTATCCAAGCGATCAAGTTGCCGCTCAACAACATTGTCAGATTTGGATGATGCAAGAAAAATTACATCTCTAGATACAACAAACTATTTATTTACTTCATCATAGAGACGGTATGCTTTGGAGGTATTTGAATACCCCAAGAAAATACACTTACAACTTCTAGCACCAAGTTTGTTTCTATGTACCTTTGGTATCAAGGCATAATAGGTGGAACCAAAAATCCTAAGATGTTTGACCGAAGGAACATGACCATACCACAATTCATAAGGAGTCTTGTTTCTTGTAGCACTAGATGGACATCTATTCTTTATATATGCAGCGCATAGAACAACATCAGCCCAAAACATTATCTTTACATTTTTGAAAAAAAGCATGGATCGTACCATATTCAAAATTGTTCTGTTCATTCTTTCAGCTACACCATTCTGTTGGGGATTATAAGGCACAGTTGTTTGATGTTTAATCCCATGTTGGCGAAGATAGTGTTCAAATTCATTTGATGTATATTCTTTTCCATTATCAGTGCGAATAGACCCAATATGAGATTGTGCATCATTTTCAATCCATTTATAAAAATTCTTGAATGTTAGGAAAGCATCAGATTTGTTCTTCAATAAATAAACCCAACACATTCTGGTGTAGTCATCAATAAATGTCATGATATATTTATTTCCATTTGCAGAAGGAACAGGCATTGGACCACATAAATCTGAATGAATAAGTTCAAGCTTCCTATGTGCTCTTGAACGTGAGTCATGAAATGACTGTTTACTATGCTTTCCTAGAATGCAAGCATCACATTGCTTAAGTTTTCTAGGAATTGTAGGCAAACCAGCAACACCATTTTTCTCCAATAAACGGAGACTGTCATAGTTCAAATGTCCAAATCTAGCATGCCATAATAAACTTGATGGAGGTGTACCTTCTTCATGATGAGAATTGTATGAGAAATGTTGTGCACGAGCAGAGGTCCCTTGCAGCTTGAGAAGCCTTTCTTCTTCTATTCCCCTCATGACAAGTGAGTGGTCAGATGCTTTTCTTACCTCAAGCTTGCCATCAAACATATGAATGGAGTGACTTTGCTGGCGGATGTGGACCAAGGACAACAAGTTTCTTTTGAGCTGTGGGAGATATAGAACATGATCCAGAAGAAAGTCTGGAAGACCAGGCAATTTAAGCCTGATTGTGCCAAGCCCTGATGGCTTGATTTTTGATTGATCTGCAAAGTATCTGCTCCATCAACATTGTCAGTAAATTCTCCAAAAAAATCTTTTCTATGAGTCATGTGGCAAGTTGCTCCTGAATCAAGCAACCAATCATTTTTCCAAGAAGCAAGTGAAGCATTAAATAAATCTTCATTTACTACAATATTACATTGTGCCACCACATAATAAGAAGATTCAGGTGCTTTACCTTTTTATGTGTCATTAGTTTTACCTTTGGGTTGATTTCTTTGTTGCTCAATTTTGTCCCAAGGTATTTTGCATGTAGAGGCATCATGTGATCCATTTCTTTTGCAGTGCAAATCTGACTTAATGCCTTGAGAATGTTTGTCCCCCTGCCTCTGAAATATCTTCCTCTTCCTCTTCAACCACCTCTTCCTCTGGAAGAATCTTGAGCAAGATTTTTTTTTTATGAGCAAGGCACATAGCCTCTTCAAAAGATTCAAGGATTGTCTTCTTTCCAGAAGCTTTCTCTCTTTTAGCAAATTTTTTCACAAGAAAGAAAGGTAATATCTTTCAGATTTCCAATTGTTTGCAATGACTCAAGATAATTGGAGTAAGTAGGATAAAGTGCCTTGAGAAAAGCGATAAGAGGAACCAATTCAACGATAGTGACTTTGATATCATGCATTATAGACTTTACTTCAGATGCAAGAGCAAGAGGATCATTATTTTGCAATTCAAGAGTGAAGAGTTTAATCATGAGTTGAACAACTTCAAGTGCAGAATGTGAGTCATAGAGTTCTTTCAACTTTTGTAAGGCTTCGAAAGTAGTTGAAAATGGCAAAATATGGCGACTCACCTCTTCATTTATTGATGCTGCGATTAATGCATAAGCTTTGTTGTTCTTATTTTCCCAAATGGCGAGCTCTTTGTCTGAGGTAGGCTGTTATGGCTCTTTGTTTCCGTCTTCACTACACACTCATTTCCACAACTCATTGAAAATAAGGGTGTGTTTTATCATCCGGGACCACTCAGGATAGTTCTCCTTGCTAGTGAGAACTATTTTCACAATAGATATGATTGAATGCATATTGTAACAAAAAACTTCTGCTTTTGATGGGAAAAAAATGCACTGTAGTAGGTAGCAATATTTTGAATTCTTATGAAAACCAAGAAACAAGCTGCACAGAGATTCTAATGCTTCTTTTGGAAAACAATGAATAATGTCATGTCAACAGTAGAGCCCTCAAAGATCAACAATCAGGTAGGCCTTGTCCATTATCCCTAGTTTCAAATCCTTCCACACGAAATCAACAGTCTTCTAAAGATATTCTTAACAGTGTGAAGAATAGGCACCCAAGTTGTTCTACAGCAAAAATTCAAAGGAAGAAGCCTGAAATTGATAGGACATCAAGACAATCAGGATCTCCGAAATCTTCATTCCAATTTCTTATTAAAAAGAGTATAAACTCAGCCCGGACATTAAACTAGTTCAGAGAGATTGAGGACATCCTCATAGATTTATAAAAGTCACAATGCATATAACATTGGCTCAAATAGATTCAATAGCAGTATATATAACAATATATATAGCGACCGAGGAACATAAAACATAACAGTAGCTGAAGCATAAAGGGGCTTAATTGCCATCATTATTTTCAACGCTTGTGCGTATCTTGGAGATCATGTTCTTCAATTCGATCTCCATTTCAGAAATCCTGGATTCCAGATACACGAACCGCTCTTCCAATTATGCTAAAATATCAACATTCAGCCTTTGATAATGGATAATCACTTCAATGTTCCGAATTCCCCTTTGATATTTCAGTGACTCAAATTTTGTATGCCTTGCAAGATCTTCTCGAGGTGTCACGCTGTGCAAAAGTATTACAGCTCTATTCGGCTTCAAAGTATGGAGCTGCAAAGTATGGAGGGTGGGGAAAGAGCAGCAGCGTACGGAGCTGCAACGTATGGAGCTGCAAAGTATGGAGGGTGGGGAAAGAGCAGCAGCGTATGGAGGGAGGCCCCCTCCACTACAACGTTAACATCAACTGCACCAAAATTTTTAAATGCATATGACAGGGCGCAGATTTTAAAACGTATATGACACTGCCTGGAGCAGGCTTCAGGCAACCGGGCTGAATATAGGCAGGAAACCGACACTAGGAGTTACACAAAAGCTAATTTCAGGAGCTGGCTCTGATACCATGTCAGGCCAGATAGTAACTCCACCAATTTAATTCATCTTATTCCTTCAGGTTGGTCTTTATTATATACATGAGGGAGACTGTTCACTTCATCTCCCAATGACTGTTCATATTTCTTATTATTTATTTACATTAATATATTTATTCACCCAATCTTGATGATTAGGTGTCAACACTATATAAGGGCACATAGCATTTTACAAAATTTAATCTAGACAAAAGAAGATCATGAACTTCACCTACTTTGATGCACGAAGTTATTAACTTGAATTGTTTTGAGTACTCCAGGTAAGGCTGCTGCAAGGTGGTCTTCAGACCAAAATGCAGCTATTTTTTTACATGAGGTTCCTTTGAAGAAAATTAGTTTCCTAAATAAGACAGTATTTTTATGTTTCCATTTCATTTTTGAAGCAGTATCAATGTTGCCAACTAAAACACAAATGAGAACAACACAAGCAAGAAAAGTTTTAGTGTTGTAGGTTTGGAAAATCATGAATGTATGTATGTAACTGTTCGAATGAAAAAATATACCACTACTTTTGAACGTATCAAGGGATGCAGTTAGGGCTCTTAATTACATCAATGAGGAGTTCAGGATATTTTAGATTACAAATTAGAACACAAGCCTGGAGTTCATTTCAGCATTTCAAAGTAAATTCATTACCCAATTATCTTATTAAGTTACTACCAAGAAATGTGGGTATCGAGTGTTTACAGAATAAATCCTGGACGAAAAGAAAGTCCTACCTGCAAGTCCTAGACAATTCAAAATGCTGTACACTTCCAATAATGACAAACAAACAAAACAATTGACCCTGTTAAGAATAGCCCTTCCTCTATAGACTACTGAATCAGTATAACAATTTGCCCAAAGTATGTTGATAAACATTCCACTGTTATTCCTACTAATGATTACAAATGACAAAAGAGATTCATAAAAATCAAGACAAACTTCCAAATATAAAGACAATTCAGTTGAAACTACAGCCAATTTTTTTATATTCATATTTTCTTTTGCTGGATTCAGGAATACTGAGATATTATTTGACCACAAATACATAAGGCTAAATTAGTAAGAACAGCAGAAGATATTACATACATGATAATAGAATGGTCTACAAGGTAATCAGCTTCTTCCTCTTCTGTCTTCATGTAGTAAACTCGGAATTCTCGGGCAACCTGTCTGATATCACTCTGACTTCCTGTTAAACCCACCAGATTTGGATGGAATTCTGCAATAATGCCAAAATATATATCAACACTTTTGTTGGTGCACAAAAATCTATATTATATTGGCTGCACTACTGGAGGTTAGATAAGATGACAAAATTTTGTTAATGTTCGTTATCACTCCATAGTCAAAACTGTCCTTGGGGAATTTCGACCCAAGGGGATTGAATGAACACTTACGAAAAGTGCCAATATAACCTCACACAATCCCTCTCACTTTGGGCTTAGCACTTGCTATCCTTGGAGAATCTCCCTAGATGATTTGAGGCTTCAACCTTGAAACTCTTGGGGGAAAATAACCACTCGAATCTGCAATATAACTTGCTGATCTGCGATAAAACACAGTCTGTACTTTTCCTCTACAAATAAATAATAATAACTTCAAATTCATGATTAAATGTCTAAATAACACACAAAATTCACAAATCTGTGACTAGCATTGCATCGTAAAGATTGAACCACAGTATCACAGAGATCAAATGCTCAAAAGAAAAGTTCAAACCAAGACACACAAGAGATAGTTCTTTATATTGCATCACATAATTGAGAAAAAATATTTCTTACAAAGGGTTACAGGATAGTTGAGTTAATCCATATTATGAATGCAGGATAGACTGATAAACATACTAAAGTGAAATAACGCATAAAACTTAAAGCATCAAATAACCTAAAGTTGAAGCGACTTTATTAATACCTATATCTAATATACAATTGACCATTATAATCTATTTACTGTAACATCCTCCCTTAATGGTCAATCAACTAACAACACCAAGCTTATCAAGCAATTTTATATATTTTTGAGTACCCAAAAGACTTGGTGAAGATGTCCACAGTTTGGTCCTCTATGGGGCAATATTACAGCTCAAAAGATCCATCTTCCACAAACTGATTGATGAAGTGGTAATATCTCTTGACATGCTTGGTATGCTCATGGAAGACTGGATTCTTGATTAGTTTGAGCACTCCTTGTCAAAGAGCACGGGTGTTGGCTCTATCTGTTGCATCATCATGTCTTAAAGCATCCTTCTAAGCTATGTTGCACAAAATGCCGAAACACCTAGAAGTTTCCGAAACGGGTATGGCTGGAAAGCTCAACCCCAAAAAGTGGAAACATCACCCAAAACGTCATATATAAACTTCGATGTACAGCCCCATCTATAAAGCCTAATTTTGGATTTTTGCATCATGTGATCATCTATGAAAGTTAAATGTCATCTGTGTCATTCTAAAAATGATGATTACATGATGCGAAAATCCAAAATTAGCCTTTAAAGATAAAGCTATACATCGAAGGTTCCAAAATCAGCCTTTATACATGAGGCTATATCTGCTAAAACTGAAATAAAACATGAACTAAAGATAAATATTGACTACATATTAGTAATCATAACAATCCTCATCCTCATCAACAAAAATATAACAAGATACTTGTTGACGCTTGTGAAAAGAAGAAGATTTGAATTTTTGTAAATGTCATTTGTCCCTCCAAGTTGCCAAGTCGGCCCTCCAGAAAGACAAGTCAACCTGCCCAAAGGATTTATCTTTTCACGTGAATGAACAAATATATCTTGGCACCTATCCTCCACCATTTGGTAAGCAAGTTGGGATATCATTTGTGGAAGACACAATTCGGATTTGTGACATATACCTCTCTCTCTGATGCGAGCTCTGTGACTTATCTCTCTGTTATGTGAGTTTTTGTTTTTGTGACATATAATTCTCTGTGATGCGAGTTCCTGTGACATATATCTCCCTCTGATGCGAATTCTTGTGACATATATCTCTCTGTGTGATGCAAGTTTGTGTGACATATACCTCTCTCTATGATGCGAGTTTCTGTGACATATCTATCTGTTATGCGAGTTTCTGTGACATAGAATTCTGTGTGTTGATGCGAGTTCCAGAGGTACATAATGATGCAAGTTTCAAAGGCATATTATCCTATAATGATGCGAGTTTTGGAGGACTTTATGGATAGGCATATGGCAGATTGGTTGACTATCTGAGGGACAAAAAAATGGCAGAGTTTGAAGGGCTGAGTTGGCACTTGATCACTGGTTAGTTTGACTTGGATTTCTCTTGCTGACGAAGAATCTATAAGGAAAGGATTGATGGGTTCTTCCATTGTGGGTTTGGCCCTGGCCTCTGGCCTAATTTATGGTGTTCCTTGTCTTTTGTGCATTGTATTTGTATAATTGCTTGATGATCTAACGAATAAAGAAAAATGCTGAAGGAAGAATATATATAAACAAATCACAAGTAATTATTACGTTCAAAAATTCTATCCTGCAATCGAATTTCAACACCACTTGTATCACCACTAATATCAAGAGCAGCAAGAGAGAGCTCTAAGTGTATTTTATTTTGCTGAAATTAGTTTAGGAGTGAAATAAACTTTAAGAAAAATGTTTAATTAAGTGTTTTTGGGCCATAGATGGGACTCCTGCCCTTCTTGGCCCTCTTAATCAGGCCTGAAACAACCACTTCACTCACTGAACGCCGTAGTTTTTGGCTGAAAAGGTCTTGAAATGCTGTTAGCCATACCGAACAACATTTTGGAATTGTGAAATGTCGTATGGTAAGGCCGACAACAATTCAGGAAAGTTTTGGCCTGAGTTGTAAAAAACGCTGAAACAGGTATGGTTGGAAATGTGACCCCCAAAAAATGGAAACATTGGGTAAAATCTTATATGTGTGTGTGTACGTAATAAGTTAATAACGCATCTTGTAAGAAAAAGAAGAATGAGAAATATAAATGACACTTTAGAGGAAATAGTCTAATAGATGATTACATGATTCATAATCCAAAAATTATCCTTTATAAATGAGGTTGTACATCGAAGATTCGAAAATCAGTCTTCTAGTGTGGAAAAAGTCTGCAAAAAATTGGAATTAAATCCTAAAATTGCGATTTTTTCAACAAAACGATTTAATCCTCCGATTTTTTGCAGACTTTTTCAGAAATGAAAAATAGCGATTTATTCGTTATATGCCCGATTTTATCGGGAGTCGACCCAAAAAGTCTGCTGTCTTGAGAGTTGAGACTCAGACAAGACTCAAGATTCAAGGGTTGATTCACTATTTTGATATGTGATGTAGCACTAGACTTCATATACATATTATAAATTAGCTTTCATTACATGTTTATGTGGAAATGCATTTATTTGATGTTGTGGATATGCTAGATGTTAAAAAAATTTAAAAAAATGAATATTTTTGTGTTATTTTTAATTTTGCCGACTTTTTCAAAAAAACTCCCAACTTTAACGAGTTTTTCAACTTTTGGAACCTTGACGAGGTTTTACATCCAAAATCAGCCTTTATAGGTGGATATATGTACTGAAAATGAATTATAACAATAGCTAATGACAAGTACAATTACATTTCTTATAATCCTAATCCTCATCTTCATTAACAAAAATAGAACAAGGTGATTTTTAGCAAAACTAGAGCGTGGATTGATTAAAGATAGATTTGTTTGTGGAGTGATTAGAGATAAAATTTAATGTTATATTAAATCTATTTTGGCCATAGAAGGGCCCCACAACCTTCTTGGGTGCTTGAGTGAGCTTGCAAAGGCAAAAAAGTCATGAAAACAGGGCAAAATTGGGCGAAAATTAGGCAGATTTGGGTCGAAACACCACTAAAACATTTTGGTGGTGTTTTGGCTATGTTTTGATGTTTTGTGTACGGGTATGCCACCTTTGGGCTTGTTTCCTACAACATAGGTTTTGGTCGAGTTTTGGTGTTTCAATCATTTTCCGGTACCAATACGCTGCCCAGGAAGGCATTTAATTCAACATAGCTTTTAAACCAAATTGCCTTGCATGTTCCTTTCACCATTCCTCAATATTCAACTTTTGTCGATGAAAGCAATCCTACATATGGATTCTTGCTAGTCCATGTCACTGCACCCATGCCAAGGTTGAATACATATACAAAAGTTGATTTTCTAATCCACGCAACCAGCTTAATCTGAATTATATAACCACACAACCTAGGGTCTTTGATTTTTTGTACAAAATACCAAAGTCAAGTGTCCCTCTCACATATCTCAACACCTTCCTTGCTACAATCCCAAATCACACCTCAAATCAGGGCCAATGGTTGTAACGTATACAAAACTCTCCACTATCTAGTTGTACATCGACTCTTTAACTACCTTGGAGTTGGTCTTGAATAAAACCTTTAGCCCTTTCTCTATAGGTGTAGATTATATTCTGCGAACTTTCATGATGAACCTCTCATGCAAGGTCACGAAACATTTTGTTTGTGAGACGAAAATGTTGCTCCCTATTTGCTTAATTACATGTAGATAGTATTGTCAATCAATCCCTAAACTTGAAAGATTGCTACAGTGAATCCCTAAATTAAACGCTACTCAAGCAAATGCAATGGTAGAAAATGTCTTAATCTCTATAACCTATAGATATCCGAGAGGATATCTATAGGAAATATATACAAGTCACATGGAAAATCTTTGAGGGTGGGTTACATGCGAATGTGGCTTTCTATGTTGAGCACTTCATGGTGATGAGGGATGGACTCATTGTTCAACCCTCACACATGCTTCACCATTGGATGCACGCCCCTAGGATCCCTTTGGGAGAGTTCAAATGTTAGCTCTCATAGATTGTGTTTTGAGGCTAATCACCCATTTAACCAATCACACAAGATCTGGAGGACACTTGGTATCTCACTCAACCCCTATGTTGCAGGAAACGTGGGGCAAGGGTACGTTTCTGTACGGAAACTGGTACGAAACAGTGAAATGCGTTTGGTACGGCCATGAAACGCGTTTCCGGCCGTACTGCCACGTTTCACAAAACTGAAACGTGACCAGTAGGGCCGGAAAAGCCACGTTTCACAAAACTGAAAAGTGGCCAGTACGGTCGAAAATGCGTTTCACGGCCGTACGACCCACATTTCAGCATTTACTTGTGTTTTTTTTTAATTTATTTTTTGATTTATTTTTACGGTATGCTAGTGACTTCTAGTTGCTTCTAGATGCCTGTCTAAAGTTATAAAAGTGAACTTTTGCCCTAGTGTTGATATGCAGTTCATCAGGAATGAGCATTGCAGTTCATGGGAGAATTAAATTCCTTAAAGTAATGAGATTCTCCTTATTTCATTTCATCCTTTTACTAAATTAAACATTACATGAATGAACAGGATGTTGAAGAGGTTTCGCCCTCAATGGATTTCATATGGAGAAAGTAGAATTTAGATCTCATCAAAATCCAGCAACTATCTGTTTTCCAAGATTTCAGGATTGAGAGGAATTCAATGTTCCATTGGATTTTATCATGTACTAGGGTATGGAATTTTGATTAATCAAGAGAACCAAAACCTCTATGCAGGGGAACTCCAATAAAACAAGACAGATGAGGGTACTAGAACTGTATTAATCAAGAACACTAAGGCTCGACATGTAGGAGGAGACTCCCAATCAAGCACGAGACAAGAAATTAGAGAATTTCTCGTGGCTGATATGGATATTAATTCATTATGGATCATTAAATGATAAATGTGAAGTAAAAGTTAGAGACTTATAGTTTATGCTTGACAATTGACAATATCAATAAAGTATATAAATACGAATATGTATCATATAGCTTTATGATTGCAAATATTCTTAAAGTCCAATATTAATATATATATTATATATATTATATATATATAATATATATATATACGTGTTTCCCCATTTCCAAAATTTGGGGAGGTCGCGTTTCGTATCGCTTCCCGTTTTGGAAACTCGTACCCGTTTCCCCGTTTTGTGCAACCTAGCTCAACCCCAAGAAGTCACTTCTAGCAGTGTTTAAAGGCAAGTTGTTGGAACAACTCATCTCTAGAGATAGTGAGTGAGTAGACACGAATGAGTAAAGGGGATACAAGAGATTTCCCTTCCATACAACAAGAACGCTATTTAGTCCTTCAAGATATACTTCATGAGGCAGATTATTACAAATTTTGTAGAGATAGTAAATCCAACTTCAAGCAGCCTAAAGAAAGGCCACAACTTAAAAGTGGAGCGATGAAGCCAAGAAAGCTTTCTTGGATATTAAATAGGCTTTGTATTCCTCTCACGTACTTGCAAGCCCTAATTATAGTAGAGATTTTCAATTGTTTACATTTGCCTCTGACTTCACCATGGTTGTTGTTCTATTGCATAATAATAAAGGTCATATGGAGCAACCTATACTGTGTATGACCATGGTTTTCCAAGGTTCTAAATTGAATTATAGGCTCGTGGAAAAGCAAGCATATGCGATGGTAAAGCCCTTGGCCTACTTTTGAGATTACTTTTGGAACAATAAAGTAATTATCTACATTTTGCACCCCATGGTCAAAGAGATATCAATACAAAAAGCAAGAGGTGGATAGCCAAGATACAAAAGTAAGATCTCAAGGTAAAGTCAACAAAGTTCATTAGGGACCAAGGACTAGCAAAAATGGTGGTTAAGAGCAACTTGGATGCTATACAAGACATACAAGTAGAAGAATAAGTGAATTCATTAATTTCCTCCTTAGAACATTCCAAGAAGGCTATTGTGTTTTATTTAAGGAATTTGTCCTATCCACTTAGCCTTAATAAGACACATAGCTGATTACAACAACTTCAAGCTACAAAGTACTATTTTGTGAGGGGTGGCCTAGGATGGAGTATTCTTGACTGTGTGATCTTATGTTGGATTCTAAAGAATCCAAGTATATTTTACAAGATTTATATTCGAGAGTATGTAGTGGCCACTTCTCAAACAGGTCCAGTGCACACAAAGTCATGTGTGATGAATATTACTAGTCTACTCTTTTGATAGACGTGCATGTCTTTGTTTGGGCATGTGAAGCTTGCCAAATATTTAAAGGGAGGCAAAAATTCCTTGCTTTTCCTTTCGAACCTGTAATGGAGGCACCTTTCCAGCAATGGAGGTTTAGATTTTATTGGGAAGATTTCACATCCTTCTAGTAATAGTCATAGTTGGATTTTATTGGCCACACGCTCATTCATTAGGTGGGTGGAGGTAGTTCCACTCAAGAGTTCCTCCTTTACCACCATTGTCAAATTTTTTGAGGAAAACAACATTACTAGCTTTGGTGTGTTGAATTTTGTAGCTATGGTCAGTCTTCATAATTAATATTTTATGCCTTGAAATGTACACAATCAAAAATGTAAGACGTCTTCATGTCATTTCCAAAAGAGAAACTTTGGAATTTCAAATTTAATTTTTGGCTCCAAAAGTTGTCACATCGGCCCTCCTAGTCAAATCGGCCCGAGTCAGAGAGGCACCCATTCAGCCAGCCAAACTTCTATATATAAGGCATTCAACCTCCTCTTCCAAGCACAATTCGGATCTCACACAAGTATCTTTTTGTTCATCAAGTGAAGAAGAGGAATAAGAAGAAGGATGAAATCCTCCAACAGTTGACCGATTTTCTCTCTCTTGTTTGACCTCATAGGTGTGGCATCCTTCTGCATTTTCACATGGGTAGAGTTTTTGGGCACTTTTAGCAATGGTTCTAAATCTTTCTAGGTGCAAAAGAAGGTTGAAATTTGGCCCTAGTAGATCATATCAGGCAGAGTTTGTTGGGAAACCTCATGACTTGACAAGAGGGCAGTTTGACCAGTTTTGACCAAGGTTGTATTGTTGGTTAGTTTCACTTTGTATTTGACTTAGATGTATCTCTTATTGAACTGAAGAATTTCTCTAAGGAAAAAGGTTATTGGGTTTTTCTCCAAGTAGGTTTTCCCAAGACAAAATGCTTTATGTTTCTTGTTTGGCTTTCTATTTATGATCCTATTGTCATTCTTGTTCTATTGTTGAAGATATTTTTTGTAATTGCTTAATAATGAATGTAAATACAAGAGGACTTAAAGTAAAAATCATTAGAAGTAATTATTAGCTAGAAGACCTATGAAAAATCAACATGGTGTCCCAAACAAAATAACCACAGATAATGCCAACATTTTCAGATCTATTGAGTCGATATCCTTTTGTTCTTGAAATAGCATTACATTGGCTCATGTAACCAATTATTATCCACACGGGAACAAGTTATTCAATCAACAAGAATTTGATTTGTATTATAAAGACGACGATTGATGATAACAAACGCACTTGGGAGACTTTAACCAAACATGCACTATGGCCTGACGAGATCACTAAGAAACATGCAACTAAGAGTCCATTTGAGTTTGTCTACAATTTGGATGTGGTTCTTTTGATAAATTTGAGACTACCAATATACAAGCTCTTGTGAAACTTCACCTCAAACCAAGAGGCTCTACAGCATAGTTGCGGGGGA
>APFE031060088.1:149874-177566 GCA_000404065.3 Pinus taeda | reverse complement strand
TCAATGGAACATATTTACATACCTCCTTCCGGCTTGCTGGGGACTATTAGACCTTTGACTCATGACCTTGCAGTGATTTTGACCAAAACCCTAGACCTAGACTTGGGATTTCAAGAAAAAAATAAAACAAGTGTAACACAAGCTCATTCAAATGATATGACCTGATCCAGCAAAGCCAAGAAGGGAACAAAGACCAGCTCCTCCATCAGTGTTATGGCATGCCTAACGGGATGCAAAACTGATGCTGATGAGACACCTACATATGCATATGCAAAGAGCTGTTGATCACCGATGGAGGGCTCAAGGCCGACACTAACAGGACAAAGAAATTACCAAGTCTCATAGAATTTAATATTACAAGTATTAATCATACTCACCAAAATAGTGTCGCACGATTTTACCATTTGATACATGTACCTTGCAAGTGTAAATTCTATATAGGAAGCCCTTATTAAAAGGAAGGATATGTTATACTATACAAATAGAAAGAAAGAGCAATGTCAAACCTATTTGAATCTAACCATATGGAGTTTTATAAGAAATTTCTAATTCATAAAACTAAAGAAAATAATAGTTTCCATTGAAAAACTAGATTTCCTACCTTAAAAATCATTATGAATCCCATAACACCACGAACACAATTTCTAATGGTGTTGTCTATAAGTAAGACATTTTGAAAAGTTTACAGGTTTTTCTGATCTAATTTGCCTAAAATCCGACATGGATTCATTAAAATCACAAGTTTGACAGGTGAATTCTTCACAGTCAAAGTTCCCCTTTGGGGTTTTGAGGGCGTTGAATCCATATATGTAGTCAAAAAATAGTTTAAACAACAAAAATCAATATTTCACCACAAATTTTTTCACTGGATTCTGGTTAGAAATCCACCAGAAACTCCAAACATTCTCACATATAGACAACTCCATTTCAAATGTGAGTCTTATAGGGGATGAAATTTTATCTCTAGAAGACATAGAGTTTGGGATTAAGTAGATCAAAAATGGGAAAGCTAAGGATATTGATGCCTACCAAGTTGAAATTTTTAAACTAGGAGTGCTTATTCTTACCCCACATACACAAGCTCTTCAATTTGGAAACGAGGCAAGGATTCCCTAATCCTTGGACACAAAGTCATGTTGTAACTATCTTTAAAAGTGGGGTTAAAATCATCCCCTCTAATTGTAAGACCATTATGGTTAGCACCATTTTTGTCAAGATACACATAATTATTTTGGAAAAGAAGAATAGATATGGGTGGAAAGCTATGATTGAAGAGACAAAGGCCAAGCCATATTTAGGAGACATCATTATATTGCACCATTTTATTACTCTCGAGATTATTGGAGTGTTGCAATAATAAAATCAATCTCCTTTGTTGTTTCATTGACTTAATTTAGAAAATCTTTTTGACATTTTTCCCATGACAAACCTTTGGAATAGATAAATGTTCCAAGTTGAGTTGAGGGTTGTTGTGACAATGTTCTATAAGAACATTATTGTTGATCAGAATAAATTAACTGCAATATAATAGTCAAGCAATGGTGTCCCTTATCCCATACGGTTTTGGCATATACATTGGTAAGTGATAATACTATTTGGAAGAAGCATGTTGTGTCCCACTCTCATTGGTATAGCCATCTCTTCTTCTCGACGTTGATGATATTGTCCTTTTAGTAAGGAGTCCTTCCAATCCTGGAAAGAAAATGAGATTCCTCCAATATTTCTATTCCAAGATGGGTATGATTCCTAATATTGACAGAACAAAGTCATGATAATTGAATCTAGAAATATCATGTATGACACATTCATATATGACAATAACAACTTGGAGAAATTTCCTTCATACAAATATCTTAGAATCAATATGATTTTGACAACACTAGTTTATGTGCCTTAGGTGTGCCTTAATGACAACTTCCCAAGGACTTAGATCTGTCCTTACATTTCTTTATGTTATTCGATGGTGAGTGACTATTGTCTCAATGATCTCACAACATTATTTTATGTTGTTCGATGACCAATCTTTTGGTGTCTTGCATCTTATGGCTCTCCTAAAACATTTATTTATGTTGATAAAAGTTGTCTTCACTTTTTGTTAGAATTTGCCAGCTATTTCCCTATATTTTTGGGATAATAGCTAAGATTGCTTCCTTTGGCTTAGTTTGCTTTTCCTAATCTACGTTTTTTGAAAAAATACATAAAAGGAACTCTTTTGTTTTATGTAAAAAGTTTCTTATGTAAGTTCTTTGAAATCTATGGATGGATTTAGAAAAAATCTGACAGGTTTCTGCTATCCATGTAAGCCTATAGAGGGAATATGAAAAACATAAAACAAATGGAGAGTGGATTGAATGGTGGGATAATGTATGTGTGTGATTTGGCTATTGTTAATCTCCCTTTAATAACAAGAATACCGATTATCATTGCCACATGGATGTTTCCATCACAAGGAGGGTTTTACCACGCAAAAAACTGTGTCAATCTTTGTGTTTGATTATTCTATTATCTTGACATTTATTTGCCATTATTTTATGCAATTTCAATTTATTTGCAGGTTATGCTTTCACTGCTCAACTCAACAAGTGGTATTATAGATTTCGGGAAAAGTTTTGTTAATGGAAAATATGCAAAGTGTGAGGTTTGAAATCGAAAATTTCAATGGTTGTAATAGATTTGAGCTATGGAAGGTTAATATGGAAGATATTCTTGTGCAACAAGGAGTGGAAAAGGTGTTGTTAGGAAAAGCAAAGAAACCTGCGGGCATGGGTAATGATGACTGCAAGGACATGGATGTAAGAACCCTCAATGCTATTCATTGTCTTTTGGTAGATGATGTGTTGTTTAACATTGTTGGAGAGAAAATATTTTTAGGCTTATGGACCAAGTTAGAAAGACTTTATCTCACGAAGTCCTTGACAAAAAAAATCTACACTGAAATCAATGCATCTAGTGCAAACAATCTAATAGGATTAGAAATCACCATCTACACTGAAATCACTGTTGCATTTAGCACAACCAATTAAATAGGATTAAAAATCATCTACATTGAAATCAATGCATCTAGTGTAAGAAATCAAATATCATTAGAAATCAACATCTACACTAAAATCAATGCATCTAGTGCAAGCAAGCAAATAGGATTAGAAATCACCATCTACACTAAATCAATGCATCTAGTGCAAGCAATAAAGTAGGATTAGGAATCATTGTCTACATTGGAATCAATGCGTCTAGTGCAAGCAATCAAATAGGATTACAAATCATATACATTGAAATCAATGCATCTAGTGAAAGCAATTGAATATCATTATAAATCAACATCTATACTAAAATAAATGCATCTAGTGCAAGCAAGAAAATAGGATTAGAAATCACCATCTACACTGAAATCATTATTGCATTTAATGCAAGCAATTAAATAGGATTAGAAATCATCTACATTGAAATCAATGCATATAGTGCAAGCAATCAAATATCATTAGAAATCAACATCTACACTAAAATAAATGCATCTAGTGCAAGCAAGAAAATAGGATTAGAAATCACCATCTACACTGAAATCAATGCATCTAGTGCAAGAAATATTCTTCCCTCTCTCCCCCCTTCATATATATCTATATCTCCCCCCATCTCTCCTTCTTTGTCTCTCTATATCAACCCCCCAAACACACACTCTCTCTCACTCCATATATATCAATCTCTATATCCCTTCCTCCCTCTCTCCATCTTTCTCTTCTTCTCTCTCTTAACTTTCCATCTATATCTATATCTCCCTTTGTCTATCTATATCACCCCCAAATATAAATTCTCTTTCTCCAATATATCTATCTATCTGTCCTCTTCTCCCCCATTTCCATCTCTCTTCCCTCTTGCTATCCTCTATCTCTCTCTCTCTCCACCTTTATCTCTTTATTTATTTCTTCTTACCTCCCTCTCTCTCACCCTCCAAGTCCATCCCTCTTTCCATCCCTCTCTCCACTCTCTCACATCCTCTCTATCTTCCTCTCTCTCTCTCTCTCTCTCCAAATCTATTACTATATCCCTCCCTCTATCCTCTCTCTTTCTCTTCCCCATTTTCTCCATCTCTCCTCCTTTGTCTCTTTAGCTCACCCCCGAATATACACACTCTCTCTTCATCTCTCCCTTGTCACTCCCTCTCTCTATTCACTTCTCATTCTCTATGTATTTATTCTTCACTCCCTCTCTTCCCCTCCAACTCCATCTCCCTATCCGTCCTTCTCTCCTCCTCTCTCGCTCCCTCTCTCCTCATCTCTCTCAAGTAAAATCTCTCATACTTCCTCTCTCTCCCTTTCTATCTTACCTCCCTCTCCCTTCCCCCATCACACACTCTCTCTCTCTCTCTCTTTGCCCTCCAATCCTCTCTCTTCCCCCATCACTCTCATCCTCTCTCTCATGTCTTGTCTCTCTTTATTCCTCTCTCTCCACTTATCTCCTCTCTCCCTCTCTTTCTCTCTCTCTCTCTCTCTCTCTCTCTCTCTCTCTCTCTCTCTCTCTCTCTCTCTATGTTCCTATATCCCTCCCCCTCTCCTTCTCTCCCCCATTGATATATTTTTATTTATTTACCATACCTATTTAAACTTATTTTATATTTATTTATTTCCATGCCTCTTTTATAAATATGGTATGTGGTCCATAATTTTCACCTAAATAAAAACTCTTTTTTGAGTTTTCTTAAATATAAAGAGGTTTATGGAGTAAATATAAAAAGAGGTTTTAGATTATGAATGAAAAATGTTAAATGGTAAACATTATTCTTACATTTGTGTTTTTGCATGTTTATGTGTTTACGTGTTTATGTGAGATCTAACCCCATACTTGTTGTTTATGTTTACATGTTTACGTGTTTATTTTTAGGTTAGGGCCTCTTGGCGCAATTATTTCTCTTACCATTAAATACATCTTAAATAAAAATCTCATTCAAAATTATAAACTTGATTTTTGATTTATGACATCATTTTATTGTTTGTAGCATTTCGAAGAAAACCAATAACTTTAGTCAATGAATTGAGAAGACACTGAGTTATCTATTGAAAAGACCCTTCATTCATTATATTGGAGTATATATTTCTTTATTTCAACCTACATTTATAAATAAGTTTCAATGCATTGCAGTTTAGAAGGTTGTAGTGAAATTGGATGAGTTGTGTTCTCATAACATAGCTAAAATTAGATAGAAAATATATGTAAATTTGATAAAATAATTTTTTTTAAGGGATAAAAATAATTTGAATATGATATGGGGTAATGTGTAATCACTAACCTAGAAGGTACATATAATGGGTTGCTGGAAATAATTATCACAATTATGTCATATTAAACCATGTCGAAGACCATTATTATGCCGATAAGCATATATATTTTAGCATAGGCCTTCAATTTTTTAGTTTTTATTAAATAGATGATTAGGATTTGAGATTGAAGGAATATCTGTAGCTATATGGAAAAATATATTGTTGAAATTTATGTCTCACCATCACCTTGTGCATTTTCCCATATTTTTTCATAATATAATTATTTGTTATGTCCTTGTTCATTTTCCCTTCTTTCTTCATAATATAGTTATTTGTTTTTTTTTACAAATGGAAAGTGCTTCTATTAAATGTGGCTTGTGAATTTCACTCCAAAACATTCTCCACTTAGACCTAGGCATTTTGATTTACACAATTTGTCCATCAGTTTCAGAAACAAATCATTACATTAATCCATGCTACTTGATCACTTTGTATTGTTTGACTAGCTTGGATTTTATTTTTATTTATTTCTTGATGACTCTGTATTATTCGACTAACTTGGCTTGAACACGTTTATCTGGATTCACTTGGCACAACGTGAATCTAAACTTTTATAGTGGAGAATCCTTTGTCTCAACAATATTATTTTCCTTGAATATCATGGTTTGCAAAAGTGTGTAGTGACTTTGGAAGGCCGTACAACTCAAATAAGTGTATTTCTACATGCATTCATGATTTGATGAGCTACTACATGATGTATGCAAGTAGTCTCGAAGGGAAAATTTGAGTATTGCATGTATTACATGATGGTGTGGATGAAACAGATATATTTATTGATGTTCCCATTAGAATGGGTGACTTTGATTCTATAATCTTGTAAAGAATCCTTCAATTAATATATTTGAAGGTTTACTCTGAACTTGAGTGTGGTGAGAGTTTATTGAAGTGCTTGAGGCGACAAGATATAACTTTCTATTGTGAAGTGTAAATTGCCATTTTTTTGCCAAAATGCTATTATTTTGCATGTTGTACCACACTGTAATGGTGTCTTTATGGTTGTTAGATCGTACTTACAAATTGATTTGTAATGGGATTTTTAAGCCTTAGAGTACTTAACTTTAGCATAACTACAGATTTCACATAGGACTATTAACCATAAAGCAAAATGTTTGCAAAATAATTTGTATGGCCACATTTCAATGAAGCTTGGTTGCTTGTTGTAGTTAGGAAAATATAAATGTGTAATCATTGCCCTAATGAATTTTTAAAATTGAAAACTAGATGGAAACTCAATACAAGTTACATGATTAGAAGCTTCAAGCGTAAGAGAAAGGAATTGAATGAGACTCGTGGGAATGATTAGAAATCATTCCCTCATAAATGGTGATATTGATTTTCCTAGAATTGTTACCAAATGATCTAGAATAAAATCTTGGGGATGGACCTTCTCAGATCAAAATTATCAAGAGTGGAAATCAAACCTTCAAGTTCTAGCCTTTAAATTTATCTTTTGATCCCAAAAGTAGACCCTAGCTCTGATTGAAATAATTATTTTGTCTACAGAACCAATTCTAACCCATTGTATAAATAATCCATGTAACACCCTCCTCCCACATTTACCCAAGTGTTACAAGTCTTGTTGGGCACATCACTACCGAGATTCAGGTCAGTACTATTAGGGCTCATCAAACCCTAATTCAACTGCTACATACCCTATATGAGTCATCACATTGAATGCATCCATCTATGAAAGTTTCCTGGCTTAAAACCCTATTGAAATGCCTCCTTGGGAGATTAGCGCAACATTGGTCAGGGGTAACTATGCTTCAGTGCAGGTAGGACCATTCAGGGGTGCATTTTAGTGCACTTAGGCCCACTTACACCTGTGCTGGGCGAGAATGAGTGAAATTTGCATAGGGTTCTAGGAATATTCCTTCATTCTAGATAATTCTAGAAGGATCTCAACTCTTATCCCATCTTATGAGCTCAAATTTGGATAGGTTAGGGATTCATTAACCTCCTATCCTCTCATCTCTTCCTCCATGGAAACTAACTCCAAGTTTGGAAAGCCATTCAATGCCCAATTTATGACAAAACCACCTCCATATCCCTACAAATTGAGCACTCATCATAGTGATCAGGGGCTGGACTTTGAATATTGTAGAGAAATACTGTTGGTTTGAGGTTTGAGATCATAATCAAGTAATGCTATTCTATTGGATTGGTGTGATTTTGGTGTGATGAAGGTTGGAACTCATGTTGGATGAGTGACATGGGATCAGACTACTTTGATTGTATATCCTCCTTCTATCTTAAATAAAGTTGACTCGTTTTCCCATATTCTTGTCTTTATATATGATGATTATACATGCAAATGCTTTCGATTCCATTTGTTTATAGTAGATGGATCGTATTCTTTAATTTGTTTTTGTCTTCTGTTTATGATTATAGGTACTAATCGAGCGGATTTAGTTCGTGAGGGAGCGAAGGGAGCAATTCAAAGGAGACAAAGGGAAGCAAAATATAACAAGTAGGTCCTTTGTCTTATCTATCTATCATAGGAAAAGGTTAAAGTCTTTAATTATTTTGTTTTAAGTGTAGCTACCCACTTAGGGAAGATGTGTTTATCCGTAGATACAAATTCCATATAAACAATTGGCGACCATACTGGGGATCGACCATCGTTCTTGGTAGTTTACCCTCATCATATTAAAATCATAGTTGATTCTACTTAACTTCATTGATCTTATTTCATTCTTTTTGAAGTGTTTTTGGTCAAAAAATTGTGTTTAAATGTCACTTGATTGGGCTCTCCAGCACTAGTGCAGTGTTGGTCTTGACACAGTGTACTATAGAGCAGCCTTAACTTAGAGACAATGCTCTACAATGCATTGTCTCCCACTTTGACCTGCGTTGATCCTCCTTAGGCTTAAAAAACCATCTTTGACTTGGATTTTTCAAAATTTTCTTATGAAGTTGTTTGCTGAAAGATCAATGTTTGTTATGGTTCTGAAATCAACTTGCATATCTTCTCCCAACCCTTCTTTGACCTTGATTGTTTAATGTTTCTTAAGAGTTTTCTTTATCATCATCAATTAATTTTCAAAGTTAGTTTACATTGATTAGTATTTTCTGAAAAAGAAGTGTCATAAATTCTTCATTCCTTTGAAAAAGAAACTGTCGTAAAGTCTTCATTTCTTGTGAAAAGAATTGATTGATTGTTTGAGCATTTAGTTCTTTTTTGTTCATCTAAACACTAAACGGACTGAAAAAAAAAAGCTTTCATCGTGCATATTGTAGTTTGTGAATGCTTGATAGGAATAACTAGGGAAATTGCATTAGGTGTGCTCTTTTCTCTTTGTCAAAGATCTGACTGCTCTATCCCTTACTAGCTATGGTTTTCTTTATTAATCAAATGAAAAGAATGTTTCTCATATTAGTTGCATTCTTGGAATTTAAACATATATCACATGGTGAACCTTGAAAGGAAAATTCTTAAGAAGATCAACAAAAAGTTATCTCAATTACGTATGGAGCATTGTAACTTAACACATAACATTTAGAGGTCTAGGATAGAGACGTGTTTCAACGTCGTTAAACGTAGTATCTGTTGCTAATTTTTTGCGATACATTTCGAGTGTGATACCTCATTCCATGTACGTAAGTATATCATAGCTCGTCCACATACCTTCGGGTATATAGGGCGGTGTTATAGTATGAAAAGTATAAAGGAATGCTCTCACTGTGCGGTTTCACATTAGACATCACTAACACAGATTGGGCCTCCACATACTTTCGGGTATATTTGGGAGGACTACATTAGGTTGTTTTCCATCCATAGGTAACCGAGTCAGATGCCTTTTATATTGTGATACACAGAAACAACATTCGGGGAGATTGCCTACACGTATGTTAAGTCCTTGGTTTACTGAGGTAGTCTATTGCAGTTCACAGTTACTTGGTAATCTTTTTGCCTAGATTATCCCTCTTTTGTTTTTTTTTCTATTTTGATTAAAATACAATTAATTGACCATGGATAACATCCTCCATGTCACTCCTGAGTTGATCTTAGGTTGAGATGTATGGCAACAAATTCGGAGTCCACCGATCAAGGAATTCCTTTTGATGGGAATCCTAGTCCTTTTCCTTCTTTTAGAAATATTGGTGCTCCTTATATGGTTACATTGTCCCTCGCAGTATTTACCATTTTCTTGCCAATATGGCTGTTTTCAACCTCCTTGTTTCAAAATGTCATGATTTCTCCACAATCGAGTACTCCTCCACATGGACAAAATCAACCTCCAGTTGATCCTAAAGTTGACCCTTTGCCTTCTTCGTGAGTTGTTTCTTTCTCCCCTTCTTCCTCTTCACCTGGTGAAAGTATTGACACTAGTAACTAGGTGGATAAGAAGAAGAATAAAGGGAAGAAGAAGAAGAATAAGAAAATTTAGTAGGGGGGAAACCAAGCAACCATTGCTTCCAATGCAACTTCTGATGAGAAACCATACGATAAGCCTCACAAACTTCGGTATCCCTGTAAATTTTGTACAAGATACCATCTTCTTCGAACTTTTTCGAGTATTCCTTAGATCTTAAAAGAATGGTATTCACGTTCACATCATCTTGTGTCATCAACTTCTGAAGATCATGCTGGTGACACACCATCAACTAGCAGTAGTAAAGTTCATGGAAACAAGGGTAAAGTTAAGTTTCCTTGTAGGTTATGTGAAGGGAATCACCCCATTCACCTTTGTACCTATCTAGATGAAGCCCAAAAAGTGTTGGATAACCATGGTACTTCTCCGCAATGACTTCTATATGGTTACAAGAGACTCTCCCTTAATCCTTCACTAGTTGATGAATTGACTGACCCAAATCAACCGTCAGTCAAACCCACTCTCTCTAAATGTGAATCCCATGAGTCTATACCTGCCCAAACACAGGTCAAGGAAACAGTTGACTCGATTTCACCTTTAATTAATCGTACCTTTCCCATAGAGAGTGAGTGTGATACCACTCAGGTTCTTTTAATTTCATCAGATTCCAATGAGCTTGGAGGTAACCCTCCTGTTCCATTAATATAGGAGGGAAATCCTCCTATTCTCTTAACTCAAGAGGGAAATTATCTTGTTCTTACGGTACCCCCTCCAAGTAGTCTGGTTACTTCCTTTGATTAGAATCGACTGGCAGGATGTCATCTTCCTTCTTATGTGCCTTTCCATATCATAGTACAGGTTTATAATATGAGGCAATATTATAGATGAAGGTGCATCTATGAGTATCCTTTCCTCAACTGCTTGGCAAGCGCTCGGTTCACCGCCACTTGTGCCTATTACCATGAATTTGTTGGCTTTTAACAAAGGAACCCGCCAATGATTAGGGATCCTTCCTTAGTTGCCTATTACTTTGGGAGGAAAAATTGTTTATCTCAATGTGATGGTAGTCCCAGGACCTTTAGATTATAATTTACTTCTTGGGAATGACTATGTTTATGACATGGGAGCTATTGTTTCAACACTCTTTCGAGTGATGTGTTTCCTGCATGAAGGCAGAATTGTCACCATTGACCAACTTTCATTTCCCGGTCCAAATATGGCTTCCAGTCAACCATCTTCCCTAAATGGTCCTTTTGTCCCAATGGTATCTTCTCCGCCACGGGTCAATTATGTGGCAACCCATTCCATGCCTACATCAACTGAAAATCGATTCCATGATGTTGTGCATTATGTAATGGGGGAATTGGAACTAGATCTCTCCTTCCAGAGCATTGTTCTCCCATATTATTAGAACCTCTTAGAAGTCATGACCTCTTATGGGTCATGAACAAGGAATATGAGTAGATTTCCTTGTCTTGTGCCAAGCTCATTAAAAAATGAAACAAGGTCGCCTCGAGAAAAGTTCAAGTTCGAGTCTTTGATTAGATATCGTAAAATCCTAGTCGAGTCTTTCACTTGATCTCATAAATGAACCTTCATTCCATCCACCTGATAGCCACAAGTAGTCTACTTAGGTGAATGCAACAAATCTTAGGGGCCATGCACCTATAATCGAGTCATCATGCTTGAGGCATGTAAACTAAGTCCAAGCATAGTTTATCATTTCAAGCTTGTGCAAAAATGAAACTGAATCGAAGCATAATTTTTTCGTTTCAAGCTTATATAAAAATGAAACTGAATCCAAGAGATGGGTTCATTTTTACACTCATTTTGTGTCATTTATGTGGGATACATCAAGGCCCTCTTGCGATGAGTTGCTGCTTGTCGACATCAGCACATTATCCAAGAAGTTGACATAGAAACATCCTTCCAGTACCTTGAGGCTTGCATACATCAATGACAAGTTTCTCGCTTCCGGTGACAAGTTGACATCACAGGCCTTTGACCAAAAGACTTTGTATGGTGTTTGACATAAAAGCATCTATTCACACAATGTAGAATGTACTGCAGTGCCTTGAGTATCATTATCATTATCGGTGATTTTTCTCGCATCTGTTAATGGATTACATCATCGACTGGTAATCCGACGGTGTCTTCCCATGTTTGACTTTAGATCACATATTCATATGGTTAGACTCGTACTTGAGCAAACGATTGGAAGAGATAGAAGATCTCGAATCTAATTTGATCCTTTCGGGCTGTGATTTCAGGAGAGTACTAAATCATCTGTACGATGGCTTTACACAGATGGTCATCCTATCATGGGTCTATATCTGTAGATGACTATCTAATTTATGTACATGTAATGAAAAGTTTATATGATGAGCATGGGTATGCCTTCCCTCAGTGATTCATGAAAAGTTCAAAATATCATGATACTATGTATTGTAATTGATGCAGGTCACCATTTGCTTCAAAACCTCCTCATCACATCATAGAGCATATCACTCGACATTATCATTTTCGACTTCATGCTTTAGGGGGAAATTATTACACGTCTAATTGGGCATATCTCTCCCGACATTTAGGTGAGTACTATTAGGGCTCATCAAACCCTAATTCAGTTGCTACATGCCCTAGACTAGTCATCACATTGAATGCCTCCATATATGAATGTTTCCTAGCTTAAAACCCTCCTGAAATTCCTCCTTTGGAGATCAGTGCAACCTTGGTCAGGGGTAACTATGCTTCAGTGCAGGTAGGCGTATTCAGGGGTGAATTTCAGTGCACTTAGGCCCACATACACCTGTATTGGGCGAGAATGATCAAAATTTGCATAGGGTTCTGGGAATATTCCTTCATTCTAGATCATTCTAGAAGGATCCCAACTCTTATCCCATCCTATGAGCTCGAATTGGGATAGGATATGGATTCATTAGCCTCCTATCCTCTCATCCCTTCCTCCATGGAGACTAAATCCAAGTTTGGAAAGCCATTCAATGCCCAATTTATGACAAAACCACCTCCATTTCCCTATAAATTGAGCACTCATCATAGTGATCAGGGGATGGAATTTGAATATTGTAGAGAAACACTGTTGGTTTGAGGTTTGAGATCATAATCAAATAATGTTATGCTGCTGGATTGGTGTGCTTTTGGTGTGATGAAGGTTGGAACTCATGCAGGATGAGTGACATGGGATCAGACTACTTTGGTTGTAACTCCTCCTTATACCTTTAATAAAGTTGTTTACTCCTTTTCCCATATTCTTTTATTTATATATGATGATTATATGTGAAAATGCTTTCGATTCCATTTGTTTATACTAGATAGATCGTATGCTTTGATTTGTTTTTGTATTTTGTTTATGATTGTAGGTATTGATAGATTAGATTGAATTTGAGAGGGAGCAACAGGAGCAATTCAAAGGAGATAATGGGAAGTGAAAGATAACAATTAGGTCCCTTGTCTTATCTATCTATCATAGGAAAAGGTTAAACTCTTTAATTCTATTGTTCTAAGTGTAGCTACCCACTTAGGGAAGATGTTTTTATTCATAGATACAAATTCCATATAACACCAAGTTCACTAGTCTATCGAGGTAAACATGCGATGAAGAGTTACTAGGATATGAATCAACCCCCTAGGTATAATTAAGGAAGTGAAATCGATAAACCAAAACCAAACTGACCTTCCTTAGGAGCTACAAGACCCCCATGAGCTAACCAAACACTCTAGGTGCCCAACCCCCAAGTTAACTTGCTTTTTCACTCACGTAGGCTCTCAGTTGCTTCCATGACAAGGTAAGCAAGTGGTTGAGACCCTTCATTCATTCTCATAAGCCTGAATCCAAATGAATAAAGATTTTTTGATCCCGATTTAAACAGGAACACAACAAATTATAGATATACCCATAAATATAGATATGTGGCAAAAATAACACTTCATTTTAGTAATATCAAATACTGAAATATGCTTACAAACATAATGGAAATAAGACTAGCTCAGGTGATGGTAGCTTATCTCTGAGAAGAGATGTGGCAGCTACATGCCTCTGAACTGTGTTACAATGAGGCTCAAGGGCCTTTTCATTATTGAACAATAAGAGAAATCCTAAAAAACCAAAACCCTAACTCGAGGAGATGTAACACAAAGAGTTTATGGGCCCCTTGGGGTTAGTTGGGAAGCTAACTTCTCGGGGTCGTAGATTGGTCATATTATCTTCATTTGATGCGTATGATACCTCGTTGGAAAAAATCTCTTTGGGGACTATAGCTGCTAACATAATTTCCATAGAAATTGTGAGAAGTTTATATCGAAATCGCACCAGTAGCTGTATTCCTTGCAGATATCTTTCCAACGAGGTATCATACAGATCAAACAGAGATAATATGACCAAGTTACAACCCCGGGAAGTTGGTTGCCCAACTAACCCGGGAACCATAAACACTTGGTGTTACATATCCTCGGGTTAAGGTTTTGGTTGTTTAGGGTTTTTTTTATTATTTAATAATAAAAAGGCCTTTGAGCTTCATTGTAACACAGTTGAGAGGCATGTAACCGCCACATCTCTTCTCAGAGATAAGCTACCATCGTCCGAGCTAGTCTTATTTCCATTCTGTTTGTAAGCATATTTCTATATTTGATATTAATGAAATGAAGTGTTATTTCTGTTGCATCTCTATATTTATGATTATATCTATAATTTGTTGCATTTCTGTTTAAATCCGGATCAATGGTATTAGAGAGGTTTTCTCTTTCTCTATTTTTCTTTGCATGTCCCTAACAAGGTCGAGATATAATGAATTAGGGCTCGATCTGGTTGAACCTTTGCAAGATTAGCCTCACAAACCCTGACGGACACCCATAAGGGAAGAAAAGAAAGACAAGGGAGTAGGAGATCCTATCAAAATATTGCTCAAGGAGGCCCTCGAGAAACAAAGGAACACGATGAGGGATAACTTTGCCCAAATCCTTGAACAATTTCCCATCAGTGGTGCATCTACATCCAACAACCACTCTAGAGGAACCACACCTTTTAAGGTACAAGTAAACTTAGACATTCCCATATTTGAGGTCAAAATAGATGAAAACATCATAGATAAATCATTAAATCTTCTAGAAGGATATTTTTCTATTCATGATTTTTCCAACTGGGAATATATTACTTTTTCTCTTCTCAAAGTCTCTCCCCAATTCAAGGACTGGTGGGAAACCTACTATTAGAAGAAGGATGAAAGTACAACCTCACTTTTTTTAGTCACTCCCACTTGGAATTCGTTCCGAGATGCCATCAAGGAGCAGTACTACCTTTTCGGGAGCTATTAGGACCAATACATAAAGTGGACCACACTGTAGTAGGGAAGGGACCAAGATGTGCCAGAGATTACCAATGTTTTTCATACCCTTCACATGGAGTTGGGTATCAAGGATTCTGAGAAACATTTGGTAGTCAAGTACCATGACTGCCTACATAGATACATCCAAGAGGATATGGAGTTCCTGAACATCTCCTCACTTGGCACAATGTATCGATACGTTGTCAAGATCGAGTAGAAGTTTAAATAGAAGAAGAAAGACTTTGGATTTGTGAATCCAAAGCAAGGGAAAGGTGCCTCAAAACTGCAGAATAGAGGACCAAGCCAAGGCAGGACAAACAAGACAACCTGCCAAAGCCACAAGAAAAGGACAATACTACGAAGCCAAAGAAGGACACAGGAAAGTGGCACAAGTTTTATAAGAGCTCCACTTAAAACACAACTGAGTGTCGAGCCAAGTAGTCACTGGCGACCGATCTGAAGGCTTTAGAATCAGATGCATGTTCCGACTCTGAGTTAGAATCTAACATTGGGAATGGAAAAGGGAAGCATATTATCGACACGGAGCCCATCACCACTGCTGCCACCACGAAGATCCAGAAGGAGGAACCCAAAGATCCAGAGGAGGAGGAGGATGAAGTATTAAGTGACATTACTCTCCTTGATGTTTGTGATGTATTATTAGGCCAACCATACTTGTGGAATTGACATGCTATGTATGATTCAAGGCCTTGCACTGTTATTGTTACCTTGGGATATAAATTTTATAGGATATCAAAGGTAGCACCACCTACTGCCATCCGTCTGGTCAGTGCAAAAATTGTAGTAAAATCAGTTCCAAAATTGGGAAATTTGTTTTCCTCATGATACGCCCTCAAGGAAAGAAGAAGATAGTGGCCACAACTTCCAGATGGGGCCCCTCTACATGACAACAATAGATGGACAAGGTTTGTGAGGAGTACGAGGACATCTTCACCTACCTCGCAGGGGTGCCTCTGCACTGTCAGGTTAAGCACTTCATCAATCTAACCCCAAGTGCATCATTGCCCAATGGACCAATATATCATTGCTCAGGTTTGGAAAATGATGAAATCAAGAGGCAGATTTAGGAGATGCTGTAGAAAGGTCACATCAGGCCGAGTTCATCACCCTGTGGGAGCCTGATCGTGTTGGTAAAAAATAAGGATGGGACTTGGAGACTTTGTATTGAATATCGGGAAATGAACAAGATCACTGCCTAGAATAGGTACCCAATCCCATGGATTAATGACCTTCTAGAACAACTCAAGGGGGGAAAATATTTCAGCAAGATTGACTTGAAGTCCGGATATCACCAGGTAATAATCGAACCCTCTGATGTGTGGAAGACATCCTTCAAAGCCAAGGAGAGCGTTTTTGAATGGTTGGTTATGCCTTCCGGGTTGATGAATGCTCCTGCAACCTTCATGAGCCTGATGGATGACGTCTGGCATCCATTCACCAACTCATTTGTAGTGGTATAATTGGATGAAATCTTGATCTTCATCCATAGTTGGGAAGAGAACCTCCACCACATTCAACAGATTCTCCAAACACTACGGCGACACAAGTTGTGTGCCAATTTGGAGAAATGCACTTTTGGCATGACCGAGGTTCAGTATCTAAGATACATTATTGATGAATGGGGGTGCATGTGGATCCAACCAAGATTGAATTCATTTAGGATTGGCCAACCCCAACCACTCTGATAGAGATCTGCATCTTTCTCGGTCTTTCCAATTTCTACTGCAGGTTCATGTTGGGGTTCTGTCATATCACTTAGCCCTTTGGTCAAGTCACCAAGGGAGGAGCGAAAGAAAAATTCATTTGGTCTGAATCTCAATAGAAGGCATTCACATAGTTGAAACATTGCCTCTGCTCTGCACTAGTGCTCACATTACCAGACTTGCAAAAACCATTTGAGATGGAGACAGATGCCTATAACTATGATATTGGGGAAGTCCTTACCCAACAGGGGCATCCAGTGGCATATCACAGTGAGACACTTTTAGACACAGTCTAAATGTATCCCACTTATGACAAAGAAATGTATTCCATTGTGCAGGCCTGCTAACAATGGAAGCATTACATTTTGGGGAAGGAAACATTCATCCACATAGACCACCGACCCTTGCAGTTCATACAGATGCAAGGGAAGTTACAGATTGATTGCCATAAAAAGTGGCCCACATACTTGCAAAAGTTCCATTTGAATATCAATTACTATAAGGGAACCACCAAGAAGGTTTGATGCCCTCTCAAAATAGTTTCATTATAATCTATTAGGTCATACATTCATCAAAATTTCATTTACTAATCAAAACATGATGAGAGCCTTAACAAAAGTCTATTATAAAACCATGCTTATAACCAACATCATAAAAATGTTAGATCAACCATCAAGCCACATGATAACATATACATTTACTCATGGAATACAAGGGAAAATAGCTCTCATTAAGATATGAAAAATCCAACCAAGTCAGGGACTTCCACATACCACCTAACCATAGATTGGGCTAAACCAAATCTCTCTTTTAGCCAATGATCCCCGCTCAATATTCCAAGTATGAATGTGGGATCTCATCGAATAAATCAATCAAAATCAAAATAGGAATTCCAGAGCTCAAACCACCTCAACCCTCAACCAATGATTCCACCTCATGGTTGGGCATCACTAACCATCACCAGATCGATATCTACCCAATTTATCTAGGAATCTAGAGCATTCATCCCAACTTGACTCTAGGATTAGTAACTGAACCCACAACTACCATAGGGCTCCAGAGAATTTTCCCAACCAAGGCTCTAGGACTAGTAACTTAACCCACCAAGGGCTTTAGAGCATTTGTCCAATCAAGGCTTCCAGGACTAGTAACTCAACCTAAGTTGTTTCATGGACAAACAAATAATTAGATATAAAACTATAAAAATGAATAAGAAAAGTTGATGTATAAATAATAATACAAGTATAATTTGTGCGAACATGAATGCATATACCATGTTTAAACATAAATCATGTTAAAAAAAAAACCAAATTCATGCATTTATAAATAATAATACATGTTTAAACCATAAACTAGTTTTCAGGGAAAGTTTTGAGGGCTAATATTCACAACTCGGCTAATTTTCCATGCCTTTTTTGAGAATATTCAGGAGTCAATACAGATCATGGGAGAAATGCTAGTAAATACTGGAAGAGTAGTATCTCTCTCAATGGTTTTCCACCAAACAACCCCAACCACCCAATGATAATTACATCCTGGAACATTCGGGGACTTAACAGAAAAAGGTAAACATATATACCTAGCAGAAAGGATCAAAAGAGAAAAACCCCAAATTATGTTGTTACATGAAATACAAATAATAGGGGGGGAAATGGAGGAGATCTTAACAAAAATCAAACCTACATATGAATGTATGACAATTGATGCAAAAGGTAGTGCAGGGGGAATTGCAATTTTATGGAACCCTGCAGAAGTCACAGTTGACTACTGGATAGGAATGACAAGGATCTTTCAAGGAGATTCAGACTTATAGGCCACAGAGACTGGTTCTTGGTCTCGGTAGTTTATGGACCTCATATAACAGTGGAAAGAGGAAGCTTCCTCCTCCAATTGCAATAGTTAGGAAACATGATCACATAAAAATTGTGGCTGATAGCCGACGATTTTAATATTACAACTTCAAAAGAGGAAAAGAAAGGGGGATTCCAAAGGGAAGAGCTAGACATGGAAATACTTATGGACACATAGTCGGCACTAAAAATGATAGAAATACATACCATTAATGGAAAATTCACTTGGAAAAACCGTAGAGGAGGAAGGAAGCAAATAGATTCTAGGCTTAACAGGTTTCTAGCAACAAAACACTTTATAGGGAGAGACATTTTCTATGAAGTGAAAATTCTACCATGTCAAGGATTAGACCATTGGCCTACAAAATTAGAAATCTCTATGAACCATCAAAATCATAACAGACCCTTTAGGTTTGAAGCTTCCTGGTTGCGAGATCCAACCTTCATAGAAAAATGGAGCAATGGTGGAAGAACAATGAGATTGAAATAAAAGGAAGAAACAAGATGCATACCCTCCAACTAAGATTAAAGGAGCTAAAAGAAAAAGTAAATAAATGGAATAGAGAAAAATTTGGAAATATTAAAAAAGACCAAGAAAAGATTCAGACAGAAAAAAAAAGGAAAGGTACAACAAAAAATAATAGAAGACGGGAGAACCGAGGAACTAGCAAAGGAAGAAGGAGTGGTACTAAACAGGATGGAAGAAAGAAGAAAACAGGAGGAAATTTTATGGAGACAGAAGTCAAGAATACAATGGCTGAAAGAGGGGGAGAGAAACACGAAATGCTTCCACAAGGCCATGCAGCAACATAGACAACAGAATAGGATATTCTCTCTAAAAGATAATCAAGGCAACAGGTTAACTTAGAAAGAGGAGATGGAGAGTCGGATGTTACTAAACTTCAAAGGAATCTTGACTAAAATGCACAACAATAGATATGAAGGGATAGCAAAAATAATTCAATACAAAGCCAGAAGGGTGAATCGAGAACAGAACATGGCACTCCTAAGGGTGATAACTGAAAAAGAAGTAGAAGAGACAGTGAAGACAATGGCAAAGAACAAAGCCCAAGGATCGGACAGGTACACAACAGAATTCTTCCAAGCCACATGGAGCTTTATGAAGCAAGACATTGTAAATGCAGTGGAAGAATCTAGATGCAAGGAAAGAATGCACCCAGCCTGGAATGCAACCTTCCTCGCATTGATCCTGAAGATGGAAAAGGCTGAGGAACCTTGAGGTTTCAGACCGATAACATTATGTAATGTAATTTACAAAATCCTAGCCACCATAATGGTGAATAGACTAAAATCTATCCTTCTAGAATTGATTTCAGAGGAACAAACAGGGTTCGTGAAAGGGAGACAAATAGTGGACGGAATCATAGTTGCACAAGAGGCGATCCATTCACTGAAGAATTAAAGACACAAAGGAATGATGATCAAACTTGACCTAGCTAAAGAATATGATAGGCTAAGCTGGGAATACCTCCAGAAAATCCTAAAAGCTTACGAGTTCGACGATAGATGGATAGAATAGGTAATGTCTATGATCACCACACCAATTATGTCCATAATGCTAAATGGACTCCTATAGAAACCTTTAACCCATCCAGATGTCTTAGACATGGGGACCCTCTCTCCCTATTCCTATTCTTAATAGCTGTTGATGGTCTGGGAAGACTAATAAAAGCAAGAGTGAATAGTGGAAAGTTAAAAGGCCTTAGACTGTGGGGAGAAGAACTACCCCTAACAGATCAACAATTCATAGAAAACATCATGATGTATGGACAAGCAAACCTCAAAGAAGCAAAGCAATTACTAGAAATCCTTGGGGATTTTACAAAAGAATCAAGTACAGAGATAAATAAAGATAAAATTGAAATCTACTTCTTCAACACTCTAGTGACCTCCCAATCATTCCTAGCAAGAAAAATGGGTTTCCAAACAGGGAAGTTCCCTACTAAATATCTAGGTATCCAGCTAAGTGATAAGAAAAATAGAATTTTTAACTAGGGAGGTTTGATAGGGAAAATACAAAGAAGAATGGAAAACTAGATGTTCAGAGCTCTGAACACCCCGAGTCACCTCATTCTCCTTAGATTGGTCCTCCAATTAATGCCAATTTACCAAATGACCAGCCAAGCTATACCAAAAACAATATGCCAAAAAATGGTGGAAATTTTCAAAAAATTCCTATGGCAAGGAACAAACAAGGCTAAAAAGTGGGTGTTGCTATCATGGAAATGGCTAAGCAAAACATTAACAGAAGCAGGATTAGGGATACGAGATCCATATATCCTAAACCAAGTAATGGGCACAAAACTGTGGTGGAGATGGATACATGGAGGAGAAGATTTATGGAAAACGTTGTGGGAAAATAAATATGAGATGGCCAGATCCCTTGAAGGAAAATTGAGAAGCCAATCGGAAAAGAAAGGTTCCACAATTTGGAACCTGACAAGCTCAAATAGGGACCTGATAAGAGAACATAGTTTCTGGGAAATCAGGGAGGGTGACAAAGCGAACTTTTGGAATGAGGCATGGCAACAGAGAGGAATCCTCCATCAGCAACCTCAACTCCAATAAATTTACTAGTTTACCACCCAAATGGAGAAAGACGCGGTCAGGAACTATTGGCTCCCTGAAAGGGACAGATATTGGAGAAAATGGAAAATGAAAGAGGACTGGTAAGAAGCACCAGAAATAGAACAATGGGTAAATTATGAAAAGGAGATGGAGACAAGGAAAATATCAATTAAAGAAGGAACATACATTATAAGATGGGGAAAATGAATCAAAGGGATGTTTACAACAGCAGAAGGATAATACATAAAGGCTAGTAGCACTAGCAATCCTGAAATAAAGAAATGGGATAGAATCTGGAAAATGAAAACTTGGCCAAGGATAGTGTTATTTACCTGGATAATGTCCCATGGGCGAGCTTTAACGTGGGACCAGCTGAGAAGGAAGGGGACGCAAGGTCCATCGCGCTGCGTCCTCTGTCAGGAACAAGAAGAAATGATGGAACACCTAACCAACTCCTGTCGAGTTGGCAATATCTTGTGGCAAAACCACCATCAACTTTTTGAGATTAGCGACAAAGATACAAGCAGCATAACATTAACTATAGAAAATTGGAGGAGTAAACCGTATCGTAATGAAATCTTGAATAGCGCCTGGAATCTCTCCATAGGGTTCATCCCGTGGAACATATGGAAAGAAAGGAATTAGTTGATTTTCAAGGATGAAGGAAAAGCAACGAAGTAAATATGGAACCAAATAGTCCAGAACACAAGAGAAACTATAATCCTAGAGAAGTGGAACGATGAAGACTGGAAAGAAGACCAAATGGAGACACACATTCTGAACCACTTGCAAATAAAAATAAGTATCACATACATGGATGAAAGAAAAGATAAGGCCGAAGAAGTAGGAGAAAATGAGTACTATAGGAATCCATAGCAAGGATTCACAAAATTGAACTTTGATAGAGTGACAAAAGGGAACCCAGGGGAGGCAGGCATAGGAGGAATATTCAGGGATGACAGAGGAAGAATGTTATGGGCATATGCGGTGGATTGTGGAAATGCATCAAATAATGAGGCAAAATTCCATGTGCTGAACAGGGGGATAGAAATAGACATCTGAGAAGGGTGTCAAAAACTCCAGATAGAAGGAGATTCGAAGCTCGTGATAGACATACTTAAACAATTACAGCACGGAGTACCAGCAAAGAAGTTGAGTTGCAACTAGCGGACTGCATGGATAATCAAAGAAATAAGCCAACAGTTGAGAAGGATAGCCTACATAATACCTTCCCGTGTGGGACAAAAGGGAAATTCTCTTGCCGATTACCTAGCGAACTAGGGATGCAGGAAGGGATACCAACAACTAGATGCAAGCATGGTAGATCTCAACCAAAAAGAGGATATGGCACAATTGATACAACTGGTAGAACAAGACAGGAATATGAGCGATCATTTAGAGAATTCGACGAGAAAAGACCGGAGTGGAGAGGGAAAATGACAGATGCAGGAAAGGACAAAGGAGGAACAGGACAAGGGAAGTTTGGTGATCAACATGATGATGGAAGAGGGCAGAGGAAGGACAATCCCCAAGAGTACGGGGGATGAGATGGAAAGGAATGTTAGAGGAGAGGGCAGGACAGAAAAATCAAAGATGGGCAGTGGAATAAAGACAACTCGCAGGAAAGAGTCAGAGATCTGACGGCAAGAGCAATCGCGAGAGGAAAGAAGTTAATGCAGGATGGTGGATAGGATAGGAGGGTAGCATCCCAAGGCAGGAGGGAAGGGATGCGTGCCGAGAAAAAAATAGGACAGCTAGCAGTAAAGACAAGAGTCAAGAATGAAAAAGAAATAAAGCCTAAGGAAAAAGGGAAAGAGGCATTATGCATGCAGATGAGAATGAAGAAAGATGATGAGAAAGGAAGAGGAGGCTGCGAGAAGAAGCAAAAGGCGGAAGCAAGACGAAGCTCAGTAAGCGGGTATGCGATATCTCTGGCCTTAAATCTTGAAAGGATAAATTGTTTGAGAAGTAGGTTAGGATTGTGGTATGGTAAGCAAACCTGGTATCATTACTTCAATTGCAATAGCAATCTCAGAGGATTGAAAGGAAAAAATTCCAAAGAAATCCCATCTTCTCTGGATAGAGATAAGGTGAGGAGAGGTGGAGAACTTAATGAGAACAAGGGCATGCCTGAACAACATTTTAATCACTCCCACCTTAGAATATGGGTCTTGGAAAGATTCATAAAAGGGAAAGGCCGAATGCCTACAGCCCTAAGAGAAGTAAGCTGGGAAAGGAAATCCTAGAGCTCCTGGGAGATGGCATTGCACCCTAGGGGGAGGGCAGAGAATACAGCTAGTAGAAACCTTGTCATCAAACCTGAGAAAACTCGGCTAAGGGGGGGCCTTATCTGCCTAATTCTAACCAAGGGCAACACCCTGAGAGAGAAGAGACAAAAAAAGCAGGAGAGGGATCCCTGCATGGGCCGGGGAAAGAAAGGTAACCACTGCTACCCCATGACCTGGAGAATTAACAAAGTCAAAGACAAAATCAGTTGGGTGGGAAACCAAAGGTTGGGAAACCCAAGAAGGAGGGTGGGGGGAAAACCAAAGAAAAATAATATAAAACTATATGATATGGCTGACATGTGTGTTAATTCTATGATAGCTCTAGCAACAAAACAGGGAAAGATCATGAAATAGGTCAAGGAGAAAAAGTTGAAAGGCTTCAACCGCCAAGTTGAAAGCAGAATGGCTCCCAGGAAAAGTAAGAGGAGAGTTAAGAAATACGGAGGAACAATTAGCTAGGGAAAGAGAAGAGGCAAGAAGCCATATGGAGACCACATGAAAACGATCATTGACTCCCACATGGAAGGAAATCCGAAGGAATTCAGGGATCAGATTAATAGCTGGGAGCGAGATCTAAGAGAAAATCTTAGATACAGAGACATACCCATGGAAGAATGGGAAGGGATGGTGCAAGACCCCGGGACAATAAATGGAAGACAATCCCTATTCAAAAAGACCCTGCAGTAGTACTGGATCATGAAACATGTCATGGCACAGGCCATGACTCTACACCACGAACACATGGAAGGAGAAGTATTTGACAAATAGGAAAACAGAAAGGAGAAGGACCTTGTTTGTGCTGAACTTCTCAAGGAAATAGCGACCATAATGATACAGACTTACCAGAACTATCTTGCCCTGGGAAGGATTGAACAGACCCTAATAGTGATAAAGTGGAAACTGGAACAAAGATGCGAGATGCCAGGCTCTAGTGCAAAGGCACCAGCTCCAATAGCATCCTCAGATGAGGTTTAATTAAGAGATCCAGATTGTTTTGTTTGCTGAATTTTGAATTTGATGATGAAAATTAACATGTCTATTTTGATCTTTAGAGATAACAGTAGAGACAACCAACATAGAAATAGTGGATGGATTATTATGAACTTATTCAAATTTTGGAATAGATTTGATGTTGACTGGTGGTCACCTGGTTTCCTTCGGGCAGGTGACTACTCGAAGCAACTGGATGTAAAAAACTTTTGAAAATAGCTAATACATAGAGACCTACCAAGTTTACAAATAAAAATAAAAATAAAGAAATAAAGGTGATTCATATTGGACATTCTTCCATTAATTTAAAAACAAAATAACAGTGATTAATATGAGAGCTCCCTCCATTAATTTAATAATGAAAGAAACATATCAACCCTATTAATGGCGTTCGATGACCTGCAGTGTTAGCTTGAAGTTGATAAAAAATAAATGGAAAGAGTAGCACAATAATTTTTCATTTCATCGATTACTTCCCTTATTGCGCTTATGATTCTTAAGCTGGTTATGTTTTTAATTCGAGTGGTTTTTAGTGTGACTTTCTGAAAGTTTTTTTGGTGGATTTTTCTAGTTTAATTTCTCTAAAATCTGAATAGAATTTATTGAAATCACAATTTTGATGGGTAACACCTTCACAATAGAAGCGCCTTAAGAGTTTTTCAGAGTGCCAAATCCATAAATACGCTAAAAAAAACTAGTTTCAATCACACAAATCAAGATTTCACTATAATTTTTTTCACCAAATTCCGACACTAAAAACTTCAAAAAATCAACAAAAAAGCTAGTTTAAATCACACAAATCAAGATTTCACTACAATTGTTTTTCGCCAAATTCTGACACTAAAACAACTACCTTTTAATTATTCTCCCCTCACTATCCAACTATTCACCCGGATCGCGAAAAATTCATTTACTATGATTTTTGTGCTAGTATTGATGTGATGGATTGTATGATCATTAACTTCATGAAGGAGTGACTGTTGGGTCCCTATAATACTAGTGATTACCCCATTACTATTGTAGTTGTACCCCTTATTAATATTGTTGTGCCCCTATTGTCCCCATATTGTTATTAGTGTGCCCCATATAGAATCCCTCTATTGTTTATTTTTGTGGCTTTATATTATTATTGTTAGGTTGGCTGGGTTATATTGTGACTCCTTAGACTCCTATATATAGAAAGGAGGTCTTTTCATTTGAATCATCCAAGAATTGTTCATTTATGTAATGTAAAGGAAGTTCCCCCCTCGAAGAGGCTGAATTTTAAGGTGTTGATCTATCTTTTCTATCTTCTTCTTGAGCTGGTTTCATAACATTTGGTATCGGAGCTTTGGATTCTAGCGTTTTGTTGTTCCAAACAGGTAATCATGGCATTTTCGCTATAACTTCTTTTTTAATGACGTTTCAGAAGCTAAAAACAAAACCCATTTGAGAAGAAATCACGCTGAATCTCGGGTCCGAATTTCAGATCTTGTCGCGCTATATTTGCGGAGATATGATCTGAGCAAGTTGACCTTTTTGCAGACTCCTGAATTAAATTCCAAACAAGTGACCTGGGGAAAATCATCATAACTTTCTCTTTGAGCATCGGATTGAAATTTCATAAGGTACAAAAGGAGGACGGACTGTATTTTCTTCCATATATTTGTCAGAGCCAAAGGTCGAAATAGGGACTGGCAGCACGTCATACAAGTTCGCTCTACTGAACTAGTATATAATCAGGTCACTGTGGGAGATTTTGCATAAGTCTTCCTTGGAGAATCCAATTTGGATCACATTGGTGGCATTGGAAAGAGGACGTAGAGGGCTACTGTAGTTCATAATTTTAGAACTGGATGATCCAAAAGTTCATAGATACATCAGCGACAATATCGAGCTCCTACAAAGTGAAAAAATGGTGTGTAGATTTTTTTAAATTTTTTCTTAAGCTTGGTTTGAAAACTTATTTTGAAGGAATTCAAAGGGCATATTAGAGAACTATTATTGGTAACTGATGCCTCGAGGAAAGAAAATGCAAACACCTAGTAAGCAACTTGAAAGCTCTAGCATGACTCATGAAGAAGAGGAAGAAATGCTACATGATTATCAAAATTACATGACCAAGTGCAACAAATGTCACTCTCACAAAAGCTAATAGAATCTAAGATAAAGGGCATGGAAACTAAGATGGACGATTTGAAGTTAGATTTGAAGACAGACTTGAAGAGAGAAATGGCAGATTTGAAGACAAATTTGATAAATTTTCTACAAGAAATACTTACTAATGGTGAAAAGGTAGTAAAGGAAACTCATGCCGCGAACAAAAGAAATGTTAATCATGATATCATAGACTCTAATGTGGGATCGAAGACCCACCATATTCCAAAAATCGATATGAGGAAGTTTGATGGCAAAGATCCCGCAACATGGATATTACAGATGGAGCAATTGTTCGATCTCAATAATGTGCAAAACACACAATACGTATTGCAACCTTATATTTTGAACCAAATCAGTTTGTATGGTATCAATGGCTTTGCTCTCGTAAGAAATTTATCACTTGGACAATTTTTACGGAAGAATTGATAGCACATTATGAGGATACAAAAAGCAACACTTTTTTTAGCAAATTGATAAGTCTCAAACAAAAGGGTTCAATAATGGAGCACATTGAGGAGTTCCAAAAATTGAACATAAGGGTAAAAGATATTCCAGAGGAGCATAGGATTGATGTGTTCATAGGGTCTTTTAAGGATAATATCCAACATTATGTTCGCCTTTGGGAACCTGATTCATTAGAGAAGGCATTCAGGTTAGCAAGAAAAATGGAAAGCAAAATTATGGCAACCAGGAAGCATACCACTCACAACTATAAATACGGAAGCGTTGTTGCCCCTAGTCTTCAACAACCTATAAGGTTGACACCACAACAATTGGAAGAAAAAAGAGCAAAAGGGCTTTGTTACAGTTGTGATAGCAAATACACTAAGGGTCATAAGTGTGCTGAGAAGAAATTATTCTACATAGATTGTGAAGAGGAAGAAGGAAAGGAGCAAGAAAGGTCAAAAGAAGAGGATATACTCCAAGAACAAAGCCTAGATGAAGAACAAATGAATCCGACCATATCTTGTAATGCATTGGTGGGAATTACCACTCCTCAAACCATCAAGATAGAAGGACAAATCAAGAAGAAAAAGGTAATAGTGTTGATTGATTCAGGAAGCACACACAATTTTATTCATTGTAAGGTAGCAAAAGAATTGAATTGCTTACTATATCCAACACCAGAGTGTCAAGTGATGATT
>APFE031060088.1:134451-149594 GCA_000404065.3 Pinus taeda | reverse complement strand
TAAATTGCTCTGGAAAGTGCCATAATATCAAGTTATCCATGGGAGAATATGTACTGACTAGCCCAATGCTTTCCATTCTAATGGGAGGTGTTGATGTTGTACTAGGAGTCCAATGGCTACAATCCCTGGGTACAATACCTTTTAATTTTCAAGAACTTTTCATCAAATTTTCTGCAGAAGGAAAGGAAGTTGAATTAAGGGGTATTGCAGGGAAACCACGAAAGGTAATAAGCTCTAATGTTATGACAAAGCTTCTAAAAAAGGAGCAAGGAGGTGTAATTGCACAATTATGTTCGCTAGATGTTTCCACATTGGAATCATCTATTTCTCCATATCTTCAAAAAGTCCTGGATAATCATTCCAAGGTATTTGAGACTCCCAAAGGTCTCCCACCTATGCTTGATCATGATCATGCTATTCATTTGATTCCAGGAAGTGTTCCTTCGAACATTATGCCGTACAGATATCCCTATGTCCAAAAGAGTGAAATTGAACGTATGGTTGCAGAAATGCTAGATGCTGGTATAATTCAACCGAGTCAAAGTTCTTTCTCTGCTCCAGTAGTATTGGTGCACAAGAAGGATGGATCATGGCGCATGTGTCCGGATTATAGGGAGCTGAACAAGCTCACTATTAAAGATAAGTTTCCCATTCCTGTCATTGATGAATTACTGGATGAATTGCATGGATCAATTTACTTCACCAAGTTGGATCTTCATTTAGGATTTCATCAACAGAATGAAGATTGAAGACATTCTAAAAATAGCATTTAGAACTCATGAGGGTCATTATGAATTTTTGGTCATGCCTTTTGGCCTTACCAATGCACCTTCAACATTTCAGGTTTGATGAATTCAATTTTCAGACCATTCCTTAGAAAATTTGTGTTAGTATTTTTTGATGATATACTAATCTACAACAAGTCTTGGAAGGATCATGTTGAACATGTTGACAGGGTGCTACAACTATTGGAGGAGAAACAATTATATGCAAAAAGATCCAAATGTTTCTTTGGAGTCCAGGAGGTGGAATATTTGGGTCATATTGTATCTCATGAAGGAGTTAAGGTAGACCCTAGCAAAATTAAAGCCATTAAGGAATGGAAAAATCCCCACATCCATAAAGCATCTGCGAGGATTTCTCGGGTTGACAGGGTATTATCGCAAGTTTGTTAAGAATTATGGGAGAATAGCAGCACCTCTAACAACACTATTGAAGAAAGATGCATTTTCATGGACTCCAGAAGCAACAAAGGCCTTTGTACATCTTAAAGAGGCAATGTGCCAAGAACCTATCTTAGCTACATCGGACTTCACAAAAACCTTTATTATGGAATGTGATGCTTCAGGAAATGGAATTGGTGTTGTTTTAATGCAAGATGAAAGACCCATTACTTTTGAAAGTCGTCCAATCAAGGGAAAGTTTTACACAAAGCTATTTATGAGAAGGAAATGTTGGAAATAGTCCATGCACTTAAGAAATGGCGACCCTATCTAATGGGAAGACACTTCAAGGTAAAAACGGATCATGATAGCCTTAAATACTTTTTAGAACAAAGATTATCGTCTGAAGAGCAACAAAAGTGGGTCACAAAGATGTTGGGTTATGACTTTGAAATCATCTACAAAAAAGGGAAGCAAAATGTGGTGGCAGATGCACTCTCAAGAAAGGATGAGGATGTGGAAGCATTGTGTGCGCCATTTCTATTATCCAACCAGATTGGATAAATGAAGCAAGGGAGGAATGGAATAATGACGAAGAAGTGTGGGCACTTATTCAAAAGTTACAACAAGATTCAAGTACGTCAGATACATTTAGCTGGCAAAATGATTCATTATGGTACAAATATTGCTTATACCTCTATAAGAATTCCCAGCTAAAACAAAATATTCTTATGTAATTGCACACTTCTCCCTTAGGATGGCACTCAGGATTTTTAAAAACTTACCACAGGGTTAAGAAGGAATTTTTTTCGGATGTCCTTAAATCATATATTCAAAAGTTTGTGGCAGAATGTTTGGTTTGCCAACAAAATAAAGTTGAAACAATTAAGACACCGGGTCTATTAAAACATTTATTCATTCCAAGCCAACGTTGGGAGGAGGTTTCAATGGATTTTATCACAGGTTTACCCAAGTCTAAGGGAAAGAGTGTCGTCATGGTGGTAGTTGACAGACTTACCAAGTATGCACACTTTTGTGCATTATCACATCCATTTAAAGCCAGTACAGTTTCTACTACATTTATGGAAACAATTCATAAGCTACATGGAAACCCAAAGATTATTGTAAGTGACAGAGATCCCATTTTCACTGGAAATTTTTGGACAGAATTATTTTCTTGTCTTGGTACTCAGTTAGCTCATAGCTCATCTTATCATCCTCAATCTGATGGGAAACTGAGATAGTAAACAAATGTTTGGAAGGATATCTTTGTTGCTTTGTATCTGATAAACAGACATAATGGGTCAAATGGTTGCCTCTGGTTGAATGGTGGTATAACACTTCCTTCCATATAACAAAAATGACCCCATTCATGGCACTTTATGGGTATCAACCACCATCCATCACATCATATTTAAGAGAAAATTAAGGTTCAAGCAGTGGAACATCACATCAAACATCAACAACAATCCCTCCAACTCTTAAAGGATAACCTCGTGCTGGCACATAATAGAATGAAACAACAGGAAGATCAACATCGCAGTGAAAGAAGTTTTGATATAGGTGATTGGGTATTCCTACGGCTACAACCATATAAGCAAATGTCCCTCAAACAAGCTAAGGAGGATAATAAATTATCACCAAAGTATTATGGTCCATACAAGGTGTTGCAAAAGATTGGTGCTATGGCATACAAATTGGAGCTTCCTGCAGCTTCTCGATTGCACCTAGTTTTCCATGTTTCATGTTTAAAGAAGGTTATAGGCGATAAGCTCCTAGTTCAAACAATATTGCCAGAAGTTGACAAGGAAGGAAAAATTATATTGGAACTAGAAGCAGTCACAGAAACAAGAACTCGATAGCTATGGAATCGATCAATTTCAGAGTATCTTATCAAGTGGAAGAACTTATCTGCTGTAGATTCCACATGGGAGGATGAGAATTTTATATAGAAGCATCCAGAACTACTCAAGCGTTGAGGATAACACTTTTTTGAAGGAGAGGGGATGTTGGGTCCCTATAATACAGTATTACCCATTACTATTGTAGTTGTACCCCTTATTAATATTGTTGTTGCCTATTGTCCCATATTGTTATTACTGGCCCCATAGAATCACTTCTATTGTTATTTTTGTGGCTTTATATTATTATTGTTAGGTCAGCTGGGTTATATTGTGACTCCTTAGACTCCTATATATAGAAAGGAGGTTTTTTCATTTGAATCATCCAATAATTGTTCATTTATGCAATGTAAAGGAGGTTGCCCCCTCGAAGAGGCTGAATTTTAAGGCATTGTTCTATATTTTCTATCTTCTTCTTGAGCTGGTTTCATAATAGTGACCTTGATAAAGAGCCAAAATTATGGTCATTTTTTCTTTGATGTTTCTTTCACAATTTTTATTTAACAATAAAAAAATTTATTTAATGATGTTAGATGACCTGCGATTTCAGCTGGAAGTTGATAAAAAAAATGAACTATTAACTTGGGCCATCAGGGTTTTTCTCAGAAAAGATTTAGTTAAAGAGATTTGTGGAGTTCTCTAAATTGTGTTCGTTGTCATGTACTTTGATGTGATGTACTGTATTGTCTTAAGTGACCATTCTAGATGGATATATTTGTAAGTTTATAGCCATATATTTCAACATAGGATTATTACCTCTTAATTTAATTATCTTATATTCTATTTTTTTATCTTTTTAAAATTAAATTTGATAATTTTTATTAAAGCTATAAGGTTGAATGGGATAATATATATAAATAAGATTTATTCAAATTAATACCTTTTTTTTTAATATTGTGTTATTTCTTGCGTTTGTAACCATTGATAGTGGTTTAAGGATTGTATTAGTATTCACTGTACCTAGCCTTAGATTAGAAGTTTCAATAAAAGAAAGTCAAAGAAATTGAAGGTTTCAACTTGATAAATATAGAGGAGTTTTTGTTAAATGATGTATTCGATGTATATCAATCACATTTACTAATGTTATTGTACTAGTTTAAAAATAATTTAATAATGACTACATTTAATAATGTGATTATGGTATTTAAAAACAATTTAATAATAAAAAGAATGTATCACAAATTTCAGTCAGTATATATATCACAACATGGTTCGTTTAAGGAACTCAGAAGCTATGAAAGAACCAAATATCAGTGTTTTGTTCCAAATCTATTCGCTAATTATCAAGTTCTTGTTGCACATATAATAGTTTGGTTCACTAATTATCTAATGCATTCACCTCGGTTTAATTATCTCATACATTCTCTTGGACTCATGAGAGACAAAAGAATATTTAGTTTGAGCGCTCATTCCCAATTTTTGTAAAACGTTTTGGGTCTTGTTCTTTTGTTTTTATGTATAAAAAGAGGTTAAATAATATGGAGCGCAGGAGGTTTTCTAAAATTGTTTTTAACTCTAGCTAAACCATCTTCGACTCAAGTAGGGATGGCATAATCATGTCCATTATTGGCTTTAGCATTAGGGGATAAAGAAGGATTTTGGTCATTGTGCAACGTAAGGATAATATTAAAAATATTATTACATCAAAATTAAGAAGAAATTATGCGATGATAAAGATTTAAATGGAAAAATGAATCTAAGATATGGTGATCAATCAAAATCTTGAAAATCAACAATATCTCTCTATCTTGACTAACGTAAGAAAGAAAATAACAAGCTAAAATAAGAGAAAATTCTTATGAGATCTATGGTGGAATTAGGCCCATTGATCTGTTCATAAATCACCATTGGATGAAAGACCTTATTGCTTTTGTGACACTAGGAAGGTTGAAAACTAAAAGTACTTTTACTTAGATTGTCCAACTTATACTCAAATTATATCTAAATTTTAAAATATTGTTAAAAACTGGAAGACAGAAAATATATTCAACAAACTAAGTAGCTCACAGGTGAGGGACTTCACCTGGAGACGGCCTCTGGAAGAATGCTCTACCATCTTCTCATTAACAATTAGGAATATATAGTTTACAAGAAAATAGGGAGGTTAGAACAACCATCTAGAAAATAGGAACAAATTCCTAATCTAAGTCTCACACGTAACTAATGAACTGACTCTATCCAAGAATACATTTCTCCATTAACTTTAACACTCCCCCTTAATGGAGAAATGGTTCACTAGTACTCCGAACATCTCCCTAAATAACTCCAATTTAATTCTTCTAAGAGGCTTGGTAAACATGTTTGTAGCATTGTCACAAGTATTACAATATTCAATATGGATTTTCTTTTACTAAACCTTCTCCCTAACAAAGTGAAATTGTGTATCAATATGCTTGGTGTTTTTATGAAACGCTGGATTATTCGCAAGTTTGATTGAGCTCTATTTATCACATCAGATAACAGTTGGAGAAGTCTCCTCAGACACCTTGGAGAAGTCTCCTCAACCAAACTGTCTCACATGTTGTTGTGCACATTGATTCATACTCTGCTTCTGCTAAAGATAAGGATACAATGTTCTCCCTCTTGCTGCTCCATGTAATGACCCTAGACCTAATGATGAATGCATAAACTGTTATGGATCATTGCACATCTAGATTTCCAGCCCAATCCAAGTCTAAGAAACCTGTCAATATAACATCAAATGAATATGTATATTTAATACCAAAATCTAAGGTTCCTTGAAGTTACCTTAAGATTCCTTTCGTTGGAACCCAATGATTCTCAAGAGGCTTTGACATGAATTGGCTCAATACAGAGACTGCAAAATCCAAATCTGACCTGGTTGTAGTCAAGTAAATTAGACTCCCAACCAACTCTCTATACATTGGTGCATCGACCTCCTTAGAACCATCATTATTCAGAACTTTAGTATTCTATTGTAAAGGCACTAATGAAGCTTTACACTGATGCATTATGAATGTTTTGAATAAAATCCTCACATACTTTCCCTGAGATGGAAAATTCTGTCCAGAATCCCTCTAGACGTCAAGACCCAAACAATAGTGTAACTCTTCGAGGTATTTCATCTCAAAAACCTGTGACATCTACATTTTTATTTCTTTAATTAGTTCAATAGCATTACTTGTAATAAGAAGATCATCTACATATAAAGAACTGAAAAGAAATTTCCCCTTTTCATCAAACATGGTATACAGATTAGGGTCATTCTTACTTCTTTTGTAACTATGTTGTAGGAAAAATGAATCAATTTTATCATACCACGACCTGGGTGCCTATTTTAGTCCATACAATGCTTTCTTCAATTGACAAACTAAATGTTCCTCCCCCTATTTAACAAACCCTCCAGGTTGTATTAAATACACTTCTTCTTTTAATTCCCCATTTAAGAATGCAGATTTCACATCTAGCTGGTGTATCATCCAATGATGCTTGGTAGCTAAAGATATTCGAATTGTGTTTAATTTATCTATAAGGGTGAAGGATTCCTCATAGTCTATGCTTTCTTTCTGCGAATACCCCTTTGCAACTAGCCTAGCTTTATATTTGTCTATGCTCCCATTTGCTTTAAATTTAGACTTGTATAACCATTTGCAACCTATGGGTTGTTTTCCTTTAGGTAGTTCAACTAGATCCCAGGTTTTGTTTTTAAATATTGACTCATATTCCTCTTCCATGGCTTCCCTCCATTCACTATATTGACTTGCTTCTTTATAATTAGAGGGTTCAACAACATTTAACATACTAGTTATAAGAGCGTGATCCTTATATCTTGCTGGAAACTAAATTTTCCTACTTGGTCTCCTAAGTGTTGGAGTGGCTTCAAATCTATTATGATCATCCATTGGTGGAATTGGCCTGTTACTTGCATATATAACATCCACATCTTCCTTTTTCTATTGTTGTTGTTGCTCATGGTTGTCCCCTGTTTCATCACTTCCTTCTTTCGTTAGCAAAGGAAGGTACCACTCTCCATTGCCTCTATCATGGTTTCTGTCATCAACCTACTCATGGAATACTACATCTCTACTTGCAAACACTTTATGAGTAGAGGGTTTAAACAATTTGTAAGCTTTAAACTTTGTATAATACCCAACAAAAAAACATTTAATGGCCTTTGAATCTAGTTTCTTCCTATCCTCCTTTGGAAAATGAGCAAAAGCTTTGGAGCCAAAAACTCTTAAATGACTAATTGCAGGCTTAAATCCTAATAAAGCTTCGAATGAAGTTTTAAAATCAAGGATTTTTGTTGGACTCCTATTCTTCAAAAATATTGCAGTATTTATTGCTTCTTCCCAAAAACCATTAGACAGATTCCTACCTTTTGACATGCTTCGAGCACACTCCACAAGGGTTATATTCTTCCTCTCTATAACTCAGTTTTGTTGAGGAGTGTGCGGTACTGTGAACTATTGAACTATCCCATGGTCCTTGCAATATGAACCAATCCTTCTTATATGATCCCCCTTGATCTGAGTAGAGAATTTTGATGAATTTTATCATTTGTTTTTAAATCATGCTTCTGAACTCTTTAAAATATTCAAAATTATGATTTCTTTCTGAAAAAATATACCCAAGTAAATCTTGTGCAATCATCAACAAATAAAAGGAAATAATATTCGCCTCCTAATGACTTCGTTTGCATCGGCCAACACAAATCAATGTGCACAAGCTCTAATATGTCTCTCTTCTTTCTATCTACATTTGTTGGAAACTCATCCCTATGCATCTTCCCAAGAGAACATGCTTCACAATCAACATGAACATTCTTTAAAATAGGAACATCATTGACCATACCTCGTTTTTGAAGTAGCAGCAGTTCATTCAAACTGATATGATTGAATTTTGATGCCATAAGTCTTCCACAGTCATAACTAATGGGATCAAGGCTTGGTGTGGTTTTCTTCTTATATTAAGCTTATACAATCCTCCCACTTGAATAACTGATGTAATTGGATTCATGCAATCCAATAGATCTTTAATAACACAATAAGACTTAAAAAACTCTACCTTAAGATTCTGATTTGTTATCATAGAAACAAACACCAGGTTCTTTTTATTCCAGATACATATATTGCATTTTGAATATGTCTAATATTTCCATCAGGGAAAATGATAGGAACATTACCATACCCTTTGATTTGGTACCCTCTATCATCACCAAGGTAGATGTTTGCACCACTAACGGTTTCTTTAAAACTCTCAAACCAATGTATGTTACCTGTCATGTGAGTGGAAGCTCCTAAGTCCATAAACAGGGTTTGTGCTTCGTCATCCTCAACATTGAACACAGAATAAAATACAAACAGCTAAAATTCTGATTCTAATCTTCATCAGCAAAGTTCCCTACATGCTTCTTATGTCTACGACGACCTTCATCAAACTTCTTCTTAGCTATATGACCAACTCTACCATAATAAAAACATTCGGGTCCTGAATCACTTATGTTTTAAGACATACCTTGAGGTGGTTTTCTTTGTGGTGTACTTCCACCTTTATGTCCTACACTTGTCTTCCCTCTAAAGAGATTTTTCTTCACTATTAGAGTAAGATATCAACTCTGAGCTTTTCGAGTTAGCTTCCTCGCTGATGTGGCGTGATGGCGAAGATCCATGTAAGTGGAGGGACATCAACGAGTTTCCTAGGGTCATAGGTGCACTGCTTCCTCTTCTGATTGGGTTTGACTAGTGTGATTTTTGAGCCAAAATGGACGCTGATCAAGTAGAGAAAAAAATAGTTTTTCTCTAGACTTTCTCCACCACCAAGAACAGAGCTGCCACTAAGCGCCACAATTCTACTTCTTAGGCACTCACCAATCACCACATCACACTGGCTCTAACTCACTCAAGCCTGAAACTCTAATATCATGTTAAAAAAATGGAAGACAAAAAATATAATCAACAAACTAAGCAACTCACATGTGAGGGACTTCACCTGAAGACAGCCTCTCAAATAATGCTCTACCATCTTCTCATTAACAATCAGGAATATATAGTTTACAAGCAACTAGGGAGGTTAGAACAACCACCTAGAAAATAGGAACAAATTCCTAATCTAATTCTCACATCTAACTAATGAACTGAATCTCTCCAAGAATTCATTTCTTTGTTAGCTTTAACAAATATCTGTAACACTATCAATCACTTCTCGACCTTTTACTCAATAAAACTATGGTGATCTTGAAATATTTATCTTAATGCTTGTCCAACATAGAAAGAAAATTCTAAAGAATTATGAGTGATCTCTTACCTCTTAAAGGTCCAATATATCATATTCGGTCTTAGTGGATATTAATACATCATCGTCATCATTATCATCATTATCATAAATTATCTTTACTATTTGTAAAATTTCCTCTTTAAAATTTTCTTAAATTTTTAAAAGTATACTTATAAATTACTATCACTTTTTAAAAATTTTCTCTTTTTCTATTTTTAAGCTTATTTTTTGAATGATTCTTTTCTTAAGTTTTAGTTTGTAGTTTAGTAAAATTATTTCATAATGTTGCTAAAATATGAACTAACTCTCATAAGCTACATAATGAAATTGAGCATTGAGCAGTTCCCAAATAGTGTAGGATGAAATAATCTATTTCTTTTGACATTAAGAAGATTGAAGACATCTATATCTTTGTGACATTAAGAGGATTGAAAACAAAAGACGCTTTCCTATATAATGCATGCATCTATCTAAATTAGAATTTAATTTCAAAATATTTGTTACAATAGTGACTCTCATAACCTTCTAAGTCATCCAAACTAAGATAATCTTGAAATAGTTTTCTTGATGCTTTTTGAACACATAAATAAAATTTTAAAAGAATCTAAATAATCTTTACATTTTTGGAAGTTTAATACATCAATTATAGTTTCAATACACATTAATAATCATTATCATCGTATAATTTTAAAGATTAACATTAAGAGGAAAAATAGATTTTAATTCATTACATATTACATATATAATATTATAGAAATTTTGTCTGCATTAGGTAGCTCAAGTGGCGATGGCCGTGGAATGAAGTCTCACCGAACCGGAGATCTTGGGTTTGATTCTTGTGCTACCCTCCCTAGAAATGGGGTGAATAACAGACACATAAAAACTCGAAAATGAGAGGGTCCTACCAAATTTATTAAAAAAAAATATTATAAAAATTGTAAAGAAGCTTCAATAAAAATTAAATAAGTGATATTTGGAAATAAAATCTAATTTTGAAAATATTAAAATGATATTAGTTTCGAAAATGAATTTAATGTGTTCATATTATTGGTTCCACACATGAGTTTAACTTTTTTAATAGATTTTATCATTACCATATTACATATATAATATTGTATTGAATTTTTAAAGAAGCTTCAATCAAAAAATAAGAGTGTATTGGAAATAAAATCTAATTTTTAAAATATTAAATATACTAATTTAGAAGATAATTTAATGTATTATATTATTGATTCAACTATTGAATTTTATTTTTTATATATATTAGATGAGTTATACTTTATAATATTTTGGTTTTTAAATTTTATTATTATATAATAAGAATCTGTGAATGAATATATATATTATTATATTTTCCCCATTATTTTGTTAGAAATAATTTTTGAATATATATTTTTAATATGAGAAATTTATGAAAATACAAATTAATTACAGAAAATAATTTTTATTAAAAAAATCATTATAATTTAATAGCATTTTAATCTTAATTAATTTTAAAATATTATTATTTTGTTAATTATTTTAAAATAAATTATTCAATTACATCCAAAATACCCAAAATTATCAAAATCGCTATTTTATTAACATCCTAAAAACTTAAAATGGTTTCAACCACTATTTTATTTACAACCCCAAGGACATAGAAGGTTCATACATTTATTTATTATGGTTGACATCTATTTTGTCATCTATTATGATTCACATCTATTTTGTCATCTATTATGATTTATTACTCTTATTTATTATTTATTACGTTGTATTTATTATGATTGACATCTATTTTGTATGCACTCTAACATTTATTTAATATATAGTTGACATCTATTTTGTATACATTCTAACATTTATTTATTATGGTTAACATCTATTTTATGTGCACTCTACAAATTTAAAATTGTCTAGAATTATCGTGACATATCTTTTTATGTAAATAAAAGACAATTATCTTAAGTATGCTATTTTTTATTATTATTCTATAACCATTATTTTGTACACATCCCAAATGCTTAACACTCTCATAACCGTTTTTTTATGCACCCTAACCATTTCATGTTATTTTAACATTTTTTAATAATTGTCAACGACTTTGATAGCATATCATAAAGCTTCGAGTTGTCGTGAAAAAATTCAATAATCAAAGAAATCATTTTGTGAAATATAATTTTAACAAAAATCAATAACCAAAGAAATGTAAAGTTAGTTTGACAAGCAACCAAAGGAATCATCCTATACAATGGAAAGATTCCACGGGTCTGGACGTGTGTGTGACAGACTATGAGGTGTCATGTTCTTTCTATGCATCAGTGATAACTTCCCAAAGACTTCTTTATGTTTCTTAGAGCTCTCTTAAAGTATGGATGATGTAAAAATTATGATAACTTCCCATGGTGCATAGTGTTTGACATAATTCATAGGATATCAATAGGCTTCTTTTTGGGAGAAATATTAAACACCACGTAATCATTCACTTATTTTATTTATTGAATATTGTTTTATTCATAGTTAATAAATAACGTGGAAAAATAGGAAATTAGTGATTGGTTTATTAATTTATTGCATGGTATTTAATATATACTTATCTCAATTAATTATTATTTAGTGAAATGAAGGAATCTTTCTTAAAACTAAATGCTCATGGCTACTTAAAAGTATGTGTTCAAAGTGTTATATGTGGTTGGTAGTAAAACTCAAGGCACATCCTACTTCCCCAATTAGGATGGATTCACATAGTCAAATAATTAAACAATTAAAAAATTCAATCAATTTATGTAACCAGAGGGAATGAATACAACATGGAATACAACATGGTTATTGGTTAATATAAAAAATGTTAGGCATGTACTATGAGTTTGATGGATATTAAATCCATGTTTTTGGAGTAATTTTTATCTTAATTGTTGATTTTTGGAATATCTAGAATGGGAAGGATATGAGTCTCACAAATATTCTTTTCATATCTGAATATTCTTGGAATCTAATTGAAAAAAGTTCAATAATGTTTTTATTGAAACAAGCAATATGTAAGTTCAATAATTCTTTATCAAAACAAGCAATATGTTTCCTGTTGTAATACTATATATTTTAAGTAGCAATTTGATTTTCATCTTCTTTTTCCTCTCTATTAAATGTGATTTTTTTTAATTATTTAATTATTTATTTATTTATTTATTTTTTATATATTAAATATATAAATCTCTAATTTTTTTTTTTAGTATTTCAATATTTTTATCACATTATTCAAGGGGAGGGTGATAACAACGACATACATTTGTTAATGAACATAAAAAAGAAAAATACAAAAAAATTGAAAAAATCATAAAGTAGTAAAGAGTCACAAGTCAAAAAAAAGTGCATAAATACAATCAAAACATTCTTAATGATATTAAGGAATAAAAAAAAAAAAAAAACATTTACAAGAATTTGAATCCAAGAATAAAGATAAACACTTTTATTAGATATAAGATACTTAAATAGAATAATTTATTGTGTATATATTAAGTGTGGCATATATCCTTTTTCAGTGGTATCATACATTTACATTTTTATCATATATCTTTAATGTAAATGTTCATATCATATCCCTTAATTTATAAATTAATGAAATAAGTTTAAACTCATGATTATAATTAATACAACCCAAGTAAATATGGTGAATAGACTCGAGTAGAAAATACATTGATATTTATATAGATGTTGATCTATTGTGAGGATGAGTCATTGTCTTATGAATATAAATAAATATGATATGCTAATTTAAAAGCAATTTAATAATAAAAGGAAAGTATCACAAATTTCATTCAGTATGTATATCGATACTTGGTTTGTTCAACAAACTCAGAAATCAAAAAGATATCAGTGTTTTGTTCCCAATCGATTCGCTAATTATCAAGTTGTGGCTGTGCTAATTTAAAAACAATTTAATAATAAAAAGAAAGTATCACAAATTTCATTCGGTATATATATCAAGATTTGGTTTGTTCAACGAGCTCGGAAATCAACAAATATTAGTGATTTGTTTCCAATCGATTCGCTGAATATCAATTTTCTGATGCACATATAAGAGTTCAACAAATATTAGTGATTTGTTTCCAATCGATTCACTGATTATCAAGTTCTTGATGCGCATATAGCACTGGATTCTTGGACCAAAATATTGAGTTTGAGTGTGTTGTCATTAAATCTGGCATATACAACACAAATGCAGTAGAAGACAAGGAAAGCTCCCTAGAGATAGCTTATGGATTGAATGTAGACCAGTGCCTAAGACATCTTAAATAGAGGAGTGCTTGTAATGTTATATGTGAGGGGGTTGCAACACTCCAATTTCCATGTAAAAAGGTATGAGGGGGCTTGGCTCATTCCTCCAAAGGCATGAGTTATATATTTCAGGTATTCCCTCACCCACACAGTTCCTAGAAGCATCACATAGAACATCGAAAACTGATTACTTCAAATGGGATTACAACTTAATAGGCTTTGTTGAGTAAATGAAAGAGGATTAGGAGAAAGCATAACTCATCATATAGAGCCCAAAACATCCAGAATTCTATATTGAACATATAGAGCTGCAAGCAATGTGAAATTATACACTTGTTCTAGTTACAAGCAGAATTAATGGACTGGAGAGAAGATGGGTGCTATGATTCTTATAGAGCAGTTTAAAGATATACTTCAACCCTTCATACAACCATTGTACATTAATAAATCAATATACATGGATCTGTAAGGAAGCATGAAATAATTTTTAGCAGTTATTCTAACACACATGTAGAGAAGAAAATGAACATAATGGAATTAAGAGAAGGAAAAACATATTGTAATGCTAAGAAGGAGGAACCACCACCGTTTCTATGATAGTCTGAAGATATCCCTATGTAATGTAATACAATCTAAGATGTAATTCATTCACTTACAAAGTTATGAGCCAAAATATGGTATCACAGAGTTCAGCCCTCTCGGGTGGTAAATTTGGGAACCTTTGTTATAGATTTCATCACCCTATTTATAAGAAGAGGGGGAGAGCTTTGAGTTACAATCAAAATATTTGAGCCCAAGCCTAAGCTATCAAGCTAGGCTAGCTGTCTTGACTCTATAAGGCTCTTCTACCACCTACCTAAAGATTACAACACGAATCGAATCCCTTTCTTGGAACAAATGCAGAAATAAATGCAAAGAGAAAGAAAATTGAGAGAGGAAAGAGGAGGTGTCCCCTTTTTGTTTTAGTGGAGGCCTTGGATAGAGCCACGTCCTTGTTGTCATCAGGCTCTTTTTGGATGCGTGAAACGGTTCATTGTTTCTCTGCCAGCTTTTGTCAGTTCTCCTTTAAATGCCTGAGTGAGCTGCTCGGTGGAATAGGGAGTAGAGTGGGAAAGGTGTGTGCCCAAGTGGTTCTTTTCTGTGTCGTAGGATGGGGCACCATGCCATGCCATTAAGACTTCCTAAGTTCCCCCCACACTGATCTGCAGCTGCGCCATGCTCCATTAACTATTGTAGCTACCGGCCCATCTTCCCATTTAAAGCTCTCTCTAGTCCTTTTGACACTCTGATACACTGGGAGATGTGTCTTATGGTGTAATGAATAGGAATTCAGTCGCGGGCCTTTAACATTAAAAACAGATGAACATGCAGACGTTTTTTAATTTCCCCTTTAGAACTTATTCTTTTAGCCCCTTTTGTAACTTTCCGCATATGACTGGGTGCTAGAACCAAGGGTTTAGCCCTTCGGGTGTTAAGGATCTCAACTATCGCATGGGGGTCTTCTCCTTTATAACCTGAAATGCCATTGATTTCCCCTTACATTAGACTGGATAATATCTGGGACGCAAAATCCCTATAGACCCTC
>APFE031060088.1:112445-126849 GCA_000404065.3 Pinus taeda | reverse complement strand
TTAACGAGCCGAACAAGACAAGCGCTCGATCTTTTTGTGTAATAATCCCTTAGGTCCAAAAAGATTAAAATCCAGAGGAGGGATAGCACTTCCGATGACTTTAACGAGCCGGAGAGGCCAATCACTCGGCAATCTTTTCATATTTTATGAGTTAGTTGAAAAGAGCTTAAAGGAGACTCGTTTTCAAGGAACGAGCGATGGTTTCAGATAACAACTGATTCCAGGTAAGATTTGGAATTTTCCAATGACGGCAGTGTCACAAGGATGGCTAATAGAATCACTCTTCGCAGATGTTCCTCGAAGGGGTAAACAATCATATGGGGGTGAATGATTGGTTAAAAACAGAGTGGAGGTGATGATGAGAACACGACCAAGGCTCAAAAGCTGGAGATAAGGCATTCACAATGGTTATTTACCGGTTCATTTTATAATGAGCTTAAACGCTGGGGGAAACATTTTCTCACGACTTATGTTTATTTTTTAACGAGCTTGAACTATGCGCTAAAACTGCTCATGGCGGGTTTATTTTTTAACGAGCTTGAACCCTACGGTAACACTGCTCACTAGTCGTATGATAAGGATGTCTCATTCAAGATGCTATTTTGGAAGGGCCTACATCTTTAAAGCTTTGCCCCGAATCCTTTCTTTATGCAAGCTAGGAAACGACTAGCCTTACGGGTTTAAAGGGTTAGAGGTCCTACAAATTTAAAAAATAAATAGTCGCTCTTCGCTTGCATGTGGAAGGGTTTTCATGCCCCCAGGTATAGGGAAAAATTCCTAGGTTACCATGAAAGTTCCATCCGCGTAGTAGACAGAAAACTCCCTTGGCGATGTCTACTGAAATAGCAAAGGGGAGTGGTGTAGAGATACTCCACCCACATAACTTTAACGAAGGTATCTTATTCCAGCCTGATCCCATTTTCCTATAAGGATGGGTTCGTTAGACTAGTCATATATCCCTCATGGAAATCCACTCTATACCCAAGGTTTTCCTGTTGAAACAGACCAGGGTGCATGCCCCTTCGGTTTCAGCCACATTCTCCTGAATCACTCGCGCTCATCAGGTGGACGGACTGGAGATCGATGAGACATTCCTTGCGTGAAAAGACCATTTAGGGATGGCATTTGACTATTTGTGATGTGTGGACCGGGGAATGAAATTTGGTCTACGAGCTTGACCATTCTGCCTTCATGCAGAAAACACATTACTCTAAAGAGTGAGGAGATGATGGCTCCCATGCAATAAATATAGTCACGTCCAAGGAGTAGATTATAATCCAAGGGTCCTTGAACTACCATCACGTTCATGTGAACGATTTTCCTTCTCAAAGTAATGGGCACATTTGGAAGGATCCCTAAGGTCGACTGGTTCCTTTGTCGAAGCCTGTCAGATTTCTCATTGCAAAAGCGATGGCGAACCAAGCGCTTTCCAAGCAGTTGAGGAAAGGATACTCACAGAAGCCCCTTCATCGATGATGGTACCAGCCATAACCATTCTGTAAGCTTGTACAATGATTCTTAACGGTACACTAGCTAGTAAACGGGGTTTTCCTAGTAGATTCCAGTCGAAGGGAACGACTGGGTTGCTTGGTGGTGGGATCGAATAGACGGTCGGATATGACTCTGATGAACTTCCTCCCTGCGATAAAGGGACGGGAGGACTGCCCCCAAGTTCATCGAAGTCTGTGTTGATGAAAAGAATTTGAACGGTGTCGTTCTCTTTCTCTTCAGTGACGGTATCATTCGAATATGAACACTCTGAAGGCAAGACCGGGTCAACTGCCATCTCGACCTTTTGACTTTCATCTGGTATGGATTCAGAGGGCTCATTTTCAATGATAAATGCTTCGGTCGACCACAATGACAGGCCAGCCGGATTTTCAACCGGTGGAGGACTTGGCAAGAGTTTTTTATATCTAGGAGGAAGCCATAGTGGTGAAACCAGATGGTCATCCAAAACTCTTTTAGCCTCATTAAGGAAGGGACAACGGTGGACGGCGTGATTTCCTTCGCACAACTTACAAGGAAATCTAGGATTCCTTTTCTGTCCATGTGCTTCATTTTCACTGGTTGATGGTCTGTATTCAACATGATCATCAGAGGTTGATGCCACTGGATTGTGCAAACAAGGAGACCAGTCCCTTAAGATTCGAGGGATGCAGGGACAATCTCGGTGAAAGTGGTCTCCGTTGCAAATGACACAAGGAGATTTAGGTTTTGACGGTGTGGTGTGAGGATTTTTGCTAGATGATGCTTGGTTGCCCTCTTTCGATTTTGATTCCTTTTTCTTCTTTTCCTTTTTCTCTTTCTACTTCTTCCTCTTCTCAGTTACTTGATTTTTAGCTTTATCGACTTTATCAAGCGAAGAGGAAGGAAGAGAGGGAGAATTAGATGAAGTAGAAGGTTGGGAAGCAACTCTAGTGTCATCTAGTTGCTGGCTTGACTATTCAAGAATTGCGGGATTCTGAACGACAGAGGTAGAGAAGAGCCAGACAGGCAGACCAATTGTCAATCCTAGAAGTGACAAAGTGGCCATATGGGGTGCACCAACATCTCCCCAAGAGGAGAAAGGACTAGGATTTCCTCCAAGGGGAAGTCCTTGGTTGGTAGACTCCATTTTTCTCAACCTAAAGACCAATGAGGGAATTTGTGATGTTATTCTGATTAAAATAAATTTTAGACACTTTGACACAACTTGTTTTTTCAATTTTAAATATTCGAGAAAAAACAAAAGATGACTCTAGTCACCTTCGATTTTTATTGAGCCTGAAGTGACAAGTGCTCGGAGGACCTTTTCCTTTAAGGAGTCTGAAAAGGAGAAAAATGGACTTCTCTGGAGATCTAGGCAGAGAGGATTACCAAACCAATCGCAAAACTGCAGAATACATTTTACGGTACGACAGTCAATCTTCCCGAATGCTGTTTTCAGTGCATTGCGATCGATAGGGTGGCAGACACGGCTTCCTAAGGATAAAGGATGCAGCCTATTATGGTCTCCCAAAATATAATCCACGGTATGTGGGAGCACAAGTCCGTACTGGCACTTGTCGTCTTAGAGTGGAGGAATCACCCAACCAACAATGAAAACAATAGTTACCAGGTTTTACGACGCCGGAATACGTCTCTAGCCTAGACCTCTAGATGCTGTGCGTTAGGTTCCAAAGCATTTTTAGATTCATTAAATTTATTTTAAGTTGATCTTGTTCAAAAGTTTTCCTTTCAGGTTAACCGCGTGATGTGTATATAATTCCTAAAATGCAGTCTAAGATGATAAAAAAACGTTTAATCTTCTTTTGCCAATGAAAATCCTAGCTACTAAGGAAAGAAAGTTAGGAATCTTTCTGCAAAGAGCACAGAGCACACGCTAAATGCACTGTCCTAAATCAAACCAAGCAGTCAAAATACAAATGCACATGCATGTATTTGTTTTCAACCTTCTTAATGTATGAATGATGATAAGAAAGCTATGTGCAAATTTGAATTATTTTCAAAGCAACAGTACTCAACAAATTTCTTTTCAAAATGAAGTGAAGGTAAGAGAGACACTTTGCGATTTCAAAATGAAAATTGCTTTTCGACACTTTAAAAAATATTAATTCAAATAATATGCAATAGTAACTATATAATCGACTATCATAAACAATGGGATTGTCTTCTAAAACTGAAAATGACAGCTACGATACCTTCAAATCCAGAAACGACAGTTCGACTATGCTACTTTTTTGCAAAAGAGAACTGAAAATGATGCACAATACATAAAAACACTTACAGTTCTTTGCACTAAGGAGGCAGAATAATGTAAGAGAAGGGGGTTTTCAAAGAGATACACTAACTACAGACAACAAAACTCCTGAATAGGACTGAAAACAGTGAGAAAAAAACCACAGTCTAAAGGTAAAGTTAACCTTCCCTGACCATCGCACCTGTCACACTGTGAATTCAGTATGCAGCGCACCAACTGCACTCGGGAAGTGCGATGCATACAGTCTTCCTTGAAGGCAGGGTGCGATAGTACTAGTGCGAGACTTTAAATAAGTTTTTACTCATAATTTGCAATTCAGTTCAGGGATTTAGGCCGAGTAAGTAATGTTCAGTATATCTAAAACACAGGGGTGATCTAAAGAGGTTACTAGAGCCACCACTTAGGGCAATTAGACTGTTTGTAGATCGATTGTTTAGTTCATAAAAAAAACCCGGAGATAGACTAAAGCAGCATTGATCTACTTTGCATTTTTATAACAAATGCATTTTGAAGGCTAGCTGGCTTGGCTTTAGGCTCCGTCTGTAAGTTTATAAAAGAAACAAAGATAGATAGGCTAACAAACAATCTAGTCGCTCCCCAGCAGAGTCGCCATGTTGTTACCGAGAATAGTGTCCACTCAGATGCTGCTATTCCCACAATGACTGGTAGCTATCTTAGAAAAAAACAAGTAAAGTCTACTTTCGTTTCCCTTTATGAAAATAGACAAGAGGGAGACCAAGGAGACCAACCTTAGTCTTGCGCTTGATTTCCTCTCCTTCTCGATAGAGCTTCGATGCTTCTTCTTCATCTGCCCAGCTTCAAAGAGCACCTGTGGAATCACAACAACATACTACTATCGAAGAACAAAGATCTATATTCATAAATAACACAAGACCAGATGTGTGTTAACCATACAAATGCATATATAAACAAGTACACAAGAATATGGAGGAAAACTAGAATAACTTTATTAATATGAAAAGTAGCATGAGGATTACAACCATATGTTCTAACCCAGCATCATCCTCTAGCTAGAAAGCCCTTCTTCACCTCAAGCAAAGCTTAGATCACCCAACACTATGAATGTACACTAGAAAACTAACAACACTTCTCTATAAGATACAAAATTCCAGCCTCTGGATCTCTGTGATGAGGGATCCATATATAGATGATTATAGGGAGGTGATTCATCTTCTGGGATCTTTATTAGTGGCCTCTCTCTGATAGTTCCTGCTTCCACTTGGAGAATGATGATCTCTTACTCATCCCTAGTCGAAAACAGAGACGCAAGTGTCAGAGGGGAAGCTTCTGGAAGATTCCATGATCTTCCACCTCGCATTTTGTCCCTGCCATTTGTCCATTCCCGACCATCGCACCCTACAGAGGAGAAATTCAGTATGCATCACACCTTGTACACTGGGAAGGTGATATGCGTCGTACCCTCTGCACCGGGCTTTTAGTATGGTCCAGTTTTGACCATTTATGAGCAGTTTTCAGTGGAGAACTTCTGGGAGATGATGTAATCAGCTTACCTTGTTCCTTTAGGTAGTGAAGCAACACTTTTAGGGACTTAGGAGCCCTCAGTTTATGGACATTTATGATTGGGGTTGAAGTGCCCAAAAATGTCTATAACACTACTGACATCAGCTGCCCTGTCAGTTCAGAGGACCAATGGGGGGCTGCCACATGGCCCCCTAGAGGAGAGAGGCCTGCCTGACTCTATTTTCTAAGCCTTTTGTCTGTTAAAATTTTTAGCCATCTCCCAACGATACAATACAATATCCCAATATTAGCCCCCACATGGTCTATCACGTTTAGAACTTCGCCGATATGACTATATTGTGGGATGCAGGGTTGCTGAGATGTGGGAACCCGCCACGTGGAGGAGAGAGAAGGAGTGGCCCCACCCTTGGTTTTTTGTTCATTTCCTTTGTATTTGGTTTTCTTGACCCCTCGGCGACGCACCACTTTATCACATGATTGGCAGTTTGTGATTATTTTGCACTGTGAACCATGTTGATCCGTCAGTCGCCGATATTGCGGGACTGCGATATCGGCCTTCGGTGCCAGGAACTGATCATAATCCTTAGGTGTGAGCCCCGAGACTCCGCCGATGGTTGATCATCAATACCACGTGGAGGAAAGATAAAGGGGGGTACCGGACTTGGTTTTTCCCTGCTTTCCTTTATTAGCTCTTTTCGGTCCTTCCCCGACGATGAAACAATATATCGCAAATCGGTGACTTTTCATTATTTCAAGCTATGAACCCTACCAATAAGAGTTTTTCTGTGCCCCGGGACCCCGCCAATTACTGATTACGATTTACTCTGGATCCTAATTGCAATTTACCTCCATACTTAGTCATTTTTCTTTATTTGATGGGCTTTTCCAAGGTAATCTTCAACAGGCTCTAAGTTCTGATCCAGGAGACCATTTTTGAACTTTAAAATACGGTTGGAAAGCTCCCTTTGAGAACTAGGAAATGGAGAGGGTCTAGTTTGGCTCTGAAAGTTTATGTGTCTCAAAATTTGGCATAAAACATCACTGTTATTTGGTATTTTGAAGCCACTAGTGACCAAAAAAGCAGTGAGTGACAACATCGGATCCTATTGGGGATAGTGCCTTGCTAGCAAGGCGCTGAGAACCTACAGACTAACATCCTTCACCATTGGGCATGGAGTTAGTAATATATGAACTTTGTAATTAATAAATTCTCTATGGGACTTTCCTCATCAGTCTAAATGTAGAAAATAAAAAGTCTAAAAACTTAAAACTAAATTCTCAGTTGGTGAGCTTATTTATATACAATCCTACTTATGCACAATACTTAATTTAGCTAAGTATGTTCAACTCTCCAATAGATCCAGGATAGCATAAGAGTACTGACCACATGCCTTCATACCGCTGGAAAAGAAAAATTAAAATGAGCATGCACCATGAAAAATTTTCAAACAAGGAACCTGATATATGCTCTTGAAATGACCTCTAGTGCTAACTTAAGAATAGGCTCATGTACTCAGCCACAGGGTCATGGAATAGACAAGGAATTTTCGTAGCAGCCTCTTCTTTACATACATTATGATGGTCGATACCCTTTTGGTCATGAAAGCCACAAACATTATCTAGATCTTCAGCTTTGGCCTTTTTAAGAAAAGCCTACTGCTGGGAGATTTTTCTCCACTTGCTGAGAAATAGCTCCTCCTAAAATTCTTGTTGGCATTATGATACAGATTTGGCTCTATGACACAAGTGTTGTCCTTGATGGCAACTCACACAGATGACAAATCACAGTCCAGGCTCATAGAATGATGAAAAAGAGGCATACGCAAATTCCCCATTGACCAAGCCACGTGTACATGCGGGTTCATAGATCGAAAGGCACGTATAGCATACACATGCACTTTCACGGAAGGAAAGGTGCGTACATGTTGGAAAACTTAGTTTTGGTTCGTGGTATTTGGTCCATGGTATTGTGATCCATGGTATTAGTCCAAGGTATCTTGTTTGAAGTGTTGACCCAAGGTATTTGGTCGAAGGTATTGATTCTAAGTGGTTTTGGACCATGGTATTGACTAAGGACTAAGACTATAAAAGGAGGAGAAGCTCATTAGGCAAAGGCACTCAAGAATTGAATATCTAATGAAGAGAAAGATCTAGAATACAGGTTATTGGGTTATGGTGCACAACTGGATCTGAATCAACGATGAACTTGAGCGCTTGATGAAGGATAAGTTCTATTGATGGGTCAAGATCTTAAGGCTTGAAGAGAAGTATCTTTGTGTGGTTTTGATATTTTATTTGAATAAATGGCGCATGTTGTAATATGTAAATATGATGATCTGGGTATAACTAATGTCTGGAATTGTTGTAAAGTTTAAATCATCATTTACAGATTTGTATGCAGGTTCACTTTAGTAGAGGCGCATGTACACACTGGTTCTGCATATCAAAACAACGTATATGCAGGTTTGCCTTGAGCAGACGGTGAATGCACGTAGGTTCAACACATTGAAGTAGCGTATACCTCATAAAATATGCTTTAGCTACTTCTGTTTGCTATTGCGGTGTTTTGGGTTCTAGCTTGGGTTCTAGTTACTGTTACTATATTCTAGTTACAACATTCTGAGAAGTGATTGATTGATTCAGTTTTGGTTGGTGCAAAGGAGATTGGTTGATGTAGATATATTTGATGTTTGATTTATGTTATTGATGGATCTAGTCTGAAAATTTATGAAACGTGGTCCCTGGAAGAAAAGAGAAGGTTGTAGCCTTCTGTAGGCTTGCACCTACGTACTAGTAAACAAATCAGCTAGTACAAGAGCTAGGGGGTTGTAGCTCCCTTCTAGGAGAAGCTGGAGAAAGGTTGTAGCCTTCTGCAGGTAGAAGCCTGCATACTGGTATAAGACTACACTAGTACAAAAATGGTAAAAATAAGTTTCTTATTAAAAGAATATAGAGACGATTGCAATAGGTGGTTTTCACCCACATTGGTTTTCCACCTTATATCTTGTGTTCATGTGTGTCATGTTTTACTACACTTGGTTACTATTTATATGGTTCTGATGCATTGCTTAAAGGTCACCATATGAAAAATTAAATGAATCATAAGTTTGTAGGATATATGCTAGTTGCCTTAAGAAAAGTTGTGTATACACGCAAATTCCATTAACTGAAGTAGCATATATGAATCTGAGTATGGAAATGAAATATTATTGACTTGCTAATACTAATTCACCCCCCTCGGCCCACTGCCCTCCCTCTTAGTATTATTTCCAACAATTGGTATTAGAGTAGGTCCTTTAGAAGAAGCTTGATCGCTTGAAGGAAGATCTATCATCATGAGTAACTACGAAAGAGAGGGATCCATTAGACCACCAATATTTCATGGGAGCAACTTCGTTTATTGGAAGGTAAGAACTATAGCCTATCTTCAATCTCTTGGAACAAATGTATGGTAAATCGTGGAAGGAGGATATACATTTCACCCACATTGGGTTTCCACCTTATATCTTGTGTTCATGTGTGTCTTGTTTTACTACACTTGGTTGCTGTTTATATGGTTCTGATGCACTGATTAAAGGTCAACATATGAAAAATGAAATGAATCATAACTTTGTAGGATATACGCTAGTTGCCTTAAGAAACGTTGTGTATACACGCAAGTTCCATTAACTGAAGTAGCATATATGAATCTGAGTATGGAAATGAAATATTATTGACTTGCTATTACTGATTCACCCCCCCCCCCCCAAACCCACTGCCTCCCTCTTAGTATTATTTCCAACAATTGGTATTAGAGTAGGTCCTTCAGAAGAAGCTTGATCGCTTGAAGGAAGATCTATCATCATGTGTAACTATGAAAGAGAGGGATCCGTTAGACCACCAATATTTCATGGGAGCAACTTTGTTTATTGGAAGGTAAGAACTATAGCCTATCTTCAATCTCTTGGAACAAATGTATGGGAAATCGTGGAAGGAGAATATACATTTCCATCAGCAATTCCCGCAGATACGACAGGTAAAAAGCAATATGAAACCAATGCCAAGGTTGTCAATACATTATTGGGGAGTCTGTCATAATCAGAATTTGTCAAAGTTATGTAGCTCAAAACCGCCAAATAAATATGGGACAAGATCATTCTAAGCTATGAAGGAGACAATCAGGTAAAACGTGAAAAACTGCAATCTCTCAGAATTCAATATGAAACGCTCAAAATGCACAATGATGAAAGTATAGCTAATTACTTCTTATGTATAGATGAGATTGTTAATTGCATGAAGAACTTGGGTGAAGAGATAAAATAATTTACTTTAGTTGAAAAGGTTTTAATATCCTTGTCTACTAAGTTTGAATCAAAAGTTTCTGCCATAGAAGAAAAGTAGGATCTTCAGAGTATCACTATGACACAGCTACACAAAATCTTCATTGCTTTAGAAATGAGAAAAGGATGTCCATCAGACATGAGAGAAGCCACATTCAAAACCTCAGGAAGAGAAGAACTCAATGAATCAGGACATATTTCAGAAGAAGAGGAAGAAGCAAACTTTGTCAAGAACCTTCAACAGGGTTCTGGAAGATTCAGAGGTAAACTACCTTTCAAATGTTTTGCTTGTGGAAGAGTCGGTCACTATGCTGCCAAATGTCCGCATAAAGATAAGCTTGATAAAGGTAATGAATCAACAAAATGGAATAGAAAACAAAGTGTAAGTAAGAAGAGCTACTATATGCACGAATATAGCAATGGTTTATCAAATAGTGATGAAGATAATAATGACTATAGACTTCTGATGGATTTTGAAGATGATGACTTCTTGGATGCTTTAGATAAAGATAATATTTATGAAGAAATATCTAAACTCAAAATATGTTTTAAAGAAAAGAATATGATTATAGATACTCTGACATTCCAACTTTCTTAAAGAGAAAAACACAATGAAAAACTAGAATGTGAAATTGTGGGTCTAAGGAAAGATATTGAGAAAACAAAAGCTCTAAATCTCAGATTTGCTAAAGGATCAGAAACTTTAGATGAAATGATCAAAGTGTAGCGTTCTCCTCTGATAAAGGAAGTTCTTGGATATACTGAAGAGGCATCTCAAGCATAGACGTCGTCAACCTCCACTAAAAGCTATCTTGATGCAACAAAGAGTAGTGAATAGTTTGACAATCGTCAGCAAAGGCATAAAGCAGTTCATCAAGTAAATCGGGTTCAATCTACTTCAAGGATGAACAGAAGTTACAACCAACCTCAGGTAAATCATACTCAATTTGGTTCAAGAATGAATGTCAATGGAAACTACAATCACCAGGTCAATAGATTTAATAATCGCAGGAACTTATTTAATGGCCAATGTTTTTCGTGTCACAACTTTGGACACAATGCTGCTCAATGTGTTGCCTACAAGACCATCATGACTAGGGAAGCACGAAATCAAAGGAATGTGACAGGGATCATGAAAAGGACCTACAATAACTTTTTTCTTCTTGAAAGTGAAATAAAATTCTCTATCTGTAACAACTTGGGTAATGAATATTCTGAATGCAGGAGTAAATTTTGGGAAACATCTTAGAAGGAGAAAACTTCATTGAGTCCCAAAATATGGATGAAGAAAGAACCACAAACAGAAAGATGTGGTATAGCCTTATATGCAAAAGGATAAGAAAATTAGTGGTACATCAATAGTGGATGCTCGAAACACATGACAGGTGATAAAGAAAAACTTCAGTCATACAATGCCTTAGAAAAGGAAAATAAGGTCTCAATTTGGAAATGACACTCCTACTGTCATAAAAGGTAAAGGTTTTGTTCTCTTAAAAGAAAAGGCTAAAGCTGGGAATGTTATGTATGTTGATGGTCTAAAGCATAACCTATTGAGTGTCAGTCAAATGTGTGATGAAGGAAATGAAGTAGTATTTCTATCAAATGGATGTGTTGTTCGTGAGCTTGATACAGGAGAAACCGTGATCAAAGGCATAAGAACTCCAAACAACTTATACATACTTGAGGGAGGACAACAACAATGCTATCTGAGCAAAAATGATGAACACTGGCTATGGCACAGAATATTGGGGCATCTAAGCTTCCCACAAATAAGGAAAGCATGCAAATTATAGGATGTTCGTGATCTTCCTGATATCAACATTCCAGAAAATAAAATATGCAAATCATGTCAATTTGGTAAGAAAACCATAGAACATTTCCATGAGAAAGAAGGATCAGCTAGTAAGCCTCTTGAACTTGTTCATACTGATTTATGTGGTCCATCAAGGAAAATGTCACCTCGTGGAGAAGAATATTTTATATTGTTCATTGACGATTTTTCCAGAATGTGTTGGATAGGACTTCTAAAGCATAAATATGAAGTATTTAAAATGTTCAAAGCCTTCAAAGCTTTGCTTGAAAATGAATCAAATCACAAAATCAAATGCCTTAGATTTGATCGAGGAGGGGAATTTACCTTGGATGAATTCTTTGATTTTTGTGAAGAACATGGAATAAAAAGAGAATTCTCCACCGCAAGGACTCCTCAACAAAATGGAGTGGTAGAAAGGATGAACAAAACTGTTCAACAAATGGCTCATGCCAGGCTAGATGACTCTGGAACTTCTGAAACCATATGGGGTGAAGCTACACTTGTTTCCATCACTATCCTCAACAAAGCAAACGTTTGGGTAAACAACACTCAAACTCCAAATGAACTTTGATATGGTAAGACTCTTACTATAAAATACTTCAAAGTTTTTGGAAGCAAATGCTACATCAAAAGGACTGATGGAAAACTTGGCAAGTTTGAACCTAGAACAGATGAAGGAATTCTCCTTCATTACTCTTCCTGAAGTAAAGGATATGTGTTATAATAAAAGACTTCGGAAAATTATTGAAAGTATTGATGTTGTGGTTGATGAAGTAGGAAAAAATCCAAAGCAGATAAAAACTGAAGAGTGTGAAGAACATGAGGATTATCCTTCCACATCAAATTAGACAAATTCTGAAGAAGAAGCCAATGAAGAACCATAAGAACAGATAACAATAGAAGAAACGACTCCATCCAGGTATGTTCAGAAAAATCATCCAGAGACTCAAATTTTGGGACAGAAAGAGGTAGGTGTGCAGACAAGAAGAACTATTATAGAAGCTTCAAGCTATCTAGCATTACTTTCCTCCATCGAACCTCAAAATGTAAGTGAAGCATGCAAAGATGAATGTTGGGTCAAGGCCATGAATGAAGAACTTGAGCAAATTGAAAAGAATAATACTTGGGAATTAGTTCCTAGACCACATGATAAGAATATTGTTGGAGAGGTAAATCCCCTCTATGGATAGAGGCGATCCCTACTAGCCCAGAATGGGTCTAGCAACAATCAAACAATGCTATCACGCAATTTCCTAATTGCAAATAAAAGGTAGCTGATGAAGACCTACTTGAGTTCCAACGCTTTTGTTCGTAGAAGAGACGTCGCCCACGCTCCTTTGTCTTGGCCGGTCACAATCCTCCACTATCTCCATGAATGGACACCTGCACACAAAGAGAACAACACAAGCACAAGTGTGAAATCTAATATATGCAATTATACATCAGTCAGGAAGGATATAATTCAACATCAACTATTACAAGTACAATGAGAATGGAACCATAATGATAGTCATCTATTATTAATAATCAACAAAGGAGAATACAACCAGCGTCCTGACGTCAAGTCCTCCTTTGGCTGGGTTGTCAGCTACACAAGTCTTGCAAAGCTTGAAGGGATGAGGGACAAGCCTCTCTCTCTTTGGTGACAAGATCTCCTTACTTAAGTTAAGCCTTATGGACACAAAGAAGGCTCTTGCAACTCTAATCTCTTGATATCTTCCTTTCAGCACAAGTATTGCCACTAGAACTAGAACTAGCTTGCTCAAGGCATGGAGACAACCTTTTATAGATGAAAAGGAAGAGATAAGATCAATCACAACAATAATGGATTTGGCTTCATCACTTGGAAACTTCTATGGAATGGTGGAAAACTACCTTCCATTCAAGGAGATTCGAAGCCAAACCATCCTCACTTAACTTGGATTCAGTTGGTGAATGAGTTGGATAGAACTTTCGGAGGTTGATTGGTTAAAAACTTTTCCCAAAAAGGTTGGTACGATTGCGACTCTAGGACAGAGCGCTAATGGCGCGCCCCTTTTATAGGATTTTCCCCATTGGCGCGGGCAGAACACAGTGGGCCAACGCTAATGTAAAAAGGGTCATTTTTAAGGGCAAGCTGATGGAGATGTCTTCAGGGCATATGAAGCTCATGTTCAGAGGTGAATGATGCAAGTGGTTTCAAGTCTTGTCACTTCTCACAATTCCCGGAATGAGTCCTCTAGGATGCAGGAAAGGGGTAACAGGGACGGTGAAAAATGGTGACAAATTACTGTGTAACAGATGCCCCCTAAAGCATGAGGCCCGAGAGAGAGAGAGGGGTGAAACGCTTTACAAGAACATGCGTGACTGAAAACACTGCCGCTGGAGAACCTGCGAAAAGAAGTAAAACTAATATCTCAAGTACATGATATATGTGGTATGGGTGCAACCATTTGTAACAGAGTATATATAAAAACTGGATCCCAGGTATGGACGCAGCCATCCGATGAGGATCAATGAATGGACTCAGGTATGGTTGCAGCCATCCAATAAATGAGTCATGTAATGATTACAATAATCCACAAAATGCAGCCCGGATTTCAATATGCACAATCGGGGGTCTTGCGCTCCAACTCGACCCGAACATAGTACAAGTTCAAACATGTGAATACAGGAGTCGAAGTCGAACATGCATGAACATCGTCTGATTACCAGTCAATGATGAAATCTGTTAACAGACGCGAGAGGTACCACCAATAATGACGATGGTCCTCAAGGTACTATAGGTACAATCCACGGCATGCGAATCAATGAGCCGGTGTCAAACACCCGCAGAATCATCTGATCGGAGGCCAATGATGAAATCCTCACATCAAACACGAAGAACCTGCCATTAAGGCATGCAGGCTCCAAGGTACCTAGAGGGAGTCTCTAGGTCATCTTCCTGGATAATGAGCTGAAGTCGACAGGAAGTGATCTTGATCGAAGGTGGGCCATAATGTTTCCCACATCATCGACACGAGATAGAGAAGGACAACATGTTTTGTG
>APFE031060088.1:90034-101595 GCA_000404065.3 Pinus taeda | reverse complement strand
ACAAAGAAGGCTCTTGCAACTCTAATCTCTTGATATCTTCCTTTCAGCACAAGTATTGCCACTAGAACTAGAACTAGCTTGCTCAAGGCATGGAGACAAGATTTTATAGATGAAAAGGAAGATATAAGATCAATCACAACAATAATGGATTTGGCTTCACCACTTGGAAACTTCTATGGAATGGTGGCAAACTACCTTCCATTCAAGGAGATTCGAAGCCAAACCATCCTCACTTAACTTGGATTCAATTGGTGAATGAGTTGGATAGAACTTTCAGAGGTTGATTGGTTAAAAACTTTTCCCAAAAAGGTTGGCGCGATTGCGACTCTAGGACAGAGCGCTAATGGCGCACCCCTTTTATAGGATTTTCCCCATTGGCGCGGGTAGAATACAGTGGGCCAGCGCTAATGTAAAAGGGGTCATTTTTAAGGGCAAGCTGCAGGAGATGTCTTCAGGGCATATGAAGCTCATGTTCAGAGGTGAATGATGCAAGTGGTTTCAAGTCTTGTCACTTCTCACAAGTCCCGGAATGAGTCCTCCAGGATGCAGGAAAGGGGTAACAGGGATGGTGAAAAATGGTGACAAATTACTGTGTAACAAATATCATAGGAACCAAATGGATATTTAAAAGCAAGCTGAATGAAAATGGTGAAGTTATCAGAAACAAGGCTAGACTTGTTTGTAAAGGATATGCTCAACAAGAAGGTATAGATTTTGAAGAAACTTTTGCACCTGTTGCTAGACTTGAAGCCATAAGAATGTTCCTTGCTCTTTCTATCTTTCAAAAATTCAAAGTATACCAAATGGATGTAAAATTTTCCTTTCTTAATGGAGACTTAGAAGAAGAAGTATATATTGAGCAACTAGATGGATTCATCCTTGGAAATGATCCAAAACTTGTATGGCAAATCAGAAAGGCTCTCTATGGTCTAAAACAAGCTCCAAGGGCCTGGTATTACCGTCTTGACAAATACCTCCATCAACAAGGCTTTTCAAAAGGATCAGCTGATAATAATCTATATACAAAGATTGATAATGATAAATTGCTAATACTTGTAGTATATGTTGATGATATCATTTTTGGTAGCAATCAGGAAGCCATGAATCAAAACTTTGCTTTGGTAATGTAGCAAGAATTTGAAATGTCCCTGCTTGGTGAGCTCACATATTTTCTCGGTCTACAAGTTCAACAAAATAAAGATGGTATTTTTCTATCACAAACCAAGTATCTCAAGAATATCTTGAAAAAATATGGCATGGAAGATTATAAACTAGTATGTACCCCCATGGTAACAGGATGCAGTCTCAGCTCAAATGATGAATCAACAGCAATACATCAACCAACTTACAGATCCATGATTGGCAGTCTGCTTTATCTAATAGGTACACGACCAGACATCATTCATGCAGTGGGAATAGTTGGAAGATTCCAAGCAAATCCAAAGGAATCACATGTTTAGGCAGTCAAAAGGATCTTCAAATATCTTCAAGGAACTTAGAATTTTGGTTTATGGTATCCTAGGGATACAGATCTTATACTTCATGCATATACAGCTGCAGATTGGGCAGGAAGCATGGATGAGAGAAAAAGCACTAGAGGTGGTGCATTCTATATGGGTTCCAGATTAGTGTCTTGGTTTAGCAAGAAATAAAGTTCAATTGCATTATCTACAGTTGAAGAAAAATATGTGGTTGCTGCACACAACACCTTTGGATGATGCAAGCATTGCAAGACATTCAGATCACATGTACTCCACCCATCTCCATTCTATGTGAAAATACAAGTACAATCAATATTTCAAAGAATCCAGTCATGCATTCCAAGACCAAGCACATACCCATCAAATATCATTTTCTAAGTGAACAAGTGCTTGAACAAAAAAAATAAATTGGAGTATGTTCCCTCTAAAGAATAGGTTGCTGATATATTCACCAAACCATTGCCCAGAGAGACATTTGAATATCTCAGACAGAAGTTGGGAGTAGTTAATGCATCATCTTGCTGTCAAAACTTATCTATTTCAGAGAAAAGTGGTTGTACGCGAGTTTCATGAAGCGTATCCGTGTACATATGCCGGTTGCTATGGATATAGTCACGTATATGTTGGTTTGAAGAAAAAAAATGGATGAAAGGAGACTGATATGGGTTTGACAGTGATCATCTGGCACAAGTTCAGGGCGAACATATACTTATAGTAATGCATTGTTGGCATTATCTTAGAAGATCTTGGTACAAATTCATAGTTGTTTTTGATTCAGGTGGAACAGGTTCAGGGGGAGATCATGGTTGCTATTCTGGATGGTGATTAATAGATGCTGCTGATGGTAGTTGCTGATAACTATTATAGTCTTGTATATTTGGTCTCTATGTCATGTATATATTTTATTGTCAAGGTCATGAAATGACCTATTTTGTTTCCCCACTATGCATGGGATGGATGATGTAATGTTTTTTTTTTGACTATACCCACTTGGTTGGGTGGACGAGTTAAACTTGGTATATCCCCACTTAGTTGGGATATGGATGTATGTATGAGTCATTAGTGATAGGAAGGTCATGTATGATGTATGTATAGAGTCATATTTTTGCAGAACTTGCTTATATTCATGGGGAGCATGGACAACACACTTCAACATATTAGAGAATTCAGCGGGTACTTAGGGGGAGCAATACCCTTTGGCATTATGATACAGATTTGGCTCTATGACACAGGTGTTGTCCTTGATGGCAACTCACACAGATGACAGATCACAGTCCAGACTCACAGAGTGAAGAAAGAGAGGTATACGTAGGCTCCCCATTGACCAAGCTGTGTGTACACACGGGTTTGCAGCCCAAAATGCGCATATAGCATACACATGCACTTTCATGGAAGGAAAGGCACGTACATGTTGGAAAACATAGTTTTGTTCCATGGTATTGTGATCCATGGTATTGGTCCAAGGTATCTTGTCTGAAGTGTTGACCCTAGGTATTTGGTCCAAGGTATTGATTCTAAGTGGTTTTGGACCATTGTATTGAGTAAGGCCTAAGACTATAAAAGGAGGAGAAGATCATTAGGCAAAGGCACTAAAGAATTGAATATCTAATGAAGAGCAAGAACTAGAATATAGGTTATTGGGTTATGGTGCACAGCGGGATCTGAACCAAGGATGAACCTGAGTGCTTGATGAAGGATAAGTTCTATTGATGGGTTAAGATCTTAAGGATTGAAGAGAAGTATCTTTGTGTGGTTTTGATCTTTTATTTGAATAACTGGTGCATGTTGTAATCTATAAATATGATGATCTGGGTATAACTGATGTCTGGAACTGTTGTAAAGTTTAAATCATCATTTACAGATCTGTACGCAAGTTCACTTTAGTAGAGGTGTGTATACACGCTAGTTCTGCATATTAAAACAGCATATACGCAGGTTCACCTTGAGAAAATGACGTATGTACATAGGTTTGACACATTGAAGTAGCGTATACCTCATAAAATATGATTTAGCTACTTCTGTTTGCTATTGCAGTGTTCTGGGTTCTGGCTTGGGTTCTGGTTACTGTTACTATATTCTAGTTACAACATTCTGAGAAGTGATTGTTTGATTCAGTTTTGGTTGGTGCAAAGGAGATTGGTTGATGCAGATATATTTGATGTTTGATTAATGTTATTGATGGAACTAGTCTAAAAATTTATGAAACGTGGTCCCTGGAAGAAAAGAGAAGGTTGTAGCCTTATGCAGGTAGAAGCCTACGTATTGGTATAAGACTACACCAGTACAAAAATTGTAAAAAGAATTTTCTTATTAAAATAATATAGAGATGATTGCAGCAGGTGGTTTTCACCCACATTGGTTTTCCACCTTATATCTTGTGTTCATGTGTGTGTGATTGTCTGTTCTGTTTTACTGCACCTGGTTACTGTTTATATGGTTCTGATGCATTGATTAAAGGTCAACATATGAAAAATTAACTAAATCATAAGTTTGCAGGATATACGTTGGTTTCCTTAAGAAAAGTTGCGTATACACGCAATTTCCATTAACTGAAGTAGCATATATGAATCTAAGTATGGAAATGAAATATTATTGAATTGCTAATACTAATTCACCCCCTCCTCTCAGTATTATTTCCAACACTTCTGTGACCATCTCTTCCTCCTCTGAATAATTTGAATCACAAGTTAGAAGAGGCTCTTGGTTTAGTTCTCAATGTGACGGGTGTGCATTTTCAACTGAAGCCTCTTTGCTAACCTCTTGATCATCCTCCTCTTCTTATGAAACTTCCCCTGACTGGAAGCATTGTGGATCTGCATCACTTGACTCTCCAACTGGTTGTATTCATTATAGGAAGGAGAAGCATCCAGTTCAGCTAAATCAGACCCCTGAGGGTTTGTAGGAAGTTCATTGATATTCCTTTCTTCACTTTCTAGCTCAATGGGTGATGCTTCTTGATGCAAGTAGATGTTTTCTTGGAGTGGAGATCTACAAACATCTTCAGCAAGGTCTTCAACCTCAGGAATGTCTTCATCATGAAAATGTGAGCAAAAATATTCAAAAAGAGCATTCGCTGGATATAGTACTTTGCAGTAGTGGTTGAATGCTATGTGAAATTTTTTTAGGGAAGGTATTCTACCACGAGGTATTTTTCCATACCAAACTCTAGCATCCCCTTCTAAAGAATATATGAATAACTTCATTTGTACATCTTCAAGGAAGATACCTTATTGTATCATGCATTCATGAAACTCTTTGAGGTGTTAGTCATGCCTTCTCTTTGTACTCCCACTGAATCTAGGTAAATAGTTATCCCACTCAAGAAATGAAGGGACATGATGGGGAGAACCAAAAATAGAAGAAAGATCTAGTGGGGAAAATTTGTTGATGAGGAATGTAGGGAGGGCCATCTTGAAAACCTCGCTATATGAGTGATTTCAGCTTCAAAAGGAGGGATAGTTTTGGGATGTTCTAGCATCAGAGTGAGTATGGGGTTGATTAAAAGCTGGTATGACCAAATAGAGGTAGGGACAGTGGAGTCACCAAGATGTTTACCTAAATTTGACAGTGGACTCACCAAGGTGAGATATCTTCAACCCACACCTCTTGTGCTCACCTAATAGAGGAAATGAAATATTTTGTCATACCTAGGGAAAAATATTCTAATGCATTCCACAGCAACGATGCCAGAAAGATGTTGTCACTAAATCTTGCACCTACAACACAAGTGCAATAGGAGGCAAGGAAAGATTCCTAGAGACAACCTATGGGTTGATTGTAGATCAATGCCTAAGACATCTTAAATAGAGGATTTTTTGTAAGGTTATATGTGAGGGGGTTGCAACACTCCACTTGTCACATAAAAAGGTATGAGGGGGCCTTGGTTCATTCCTCCAAAGGTGTGAGTTATATATTTCAGGTATTCCCTCACCTAAATAGTTCCCAAAAGTATCACATAGAACAACAGAGGTTGATTACTTCAAAGGGGATTACAACTTAATAGGCTTTGTTGAGTAAATGAAAGAATATTAGGAGAAAGCATAACTCATCATATAGAGCCCAAAACATCCATAATTCTATATTGAACAAAAAGAGCTGCAAGCAATGGGAAATTATACACTTGTTTGAGTTACAAGAAGAATTAATGGACTGGAGATGGGTGCTATGATTCTCATAGAGAAGTTTAAAGATATACTCCAACCCTTTATACATGCATTATGCATTAATAAATCAATACACATGGATCTATAAGGAAGCATGAAATAATTTCTAGCATCTATTGTAGCAAACATGCAGAGAAGAATATGAACATGATGGAATTAACAGAAGGAAAAACATACTCTAAAGCTAAGAAGGAGGAATCACCACTATTTCTGTGATAGTCTGAAGATCTTCCTATGTAATATAATACAATCTAATATAACAGTCATTCACTTACAGAGTTATGAGCCAAAATATCATATCACAAAGTTCAACCCTCTTGGGTGAGAAATTTTGGAACCTTTTTTATAGATTTCAGCTCCCTATTTATAAGAAGAGGGGGAGAGCTTTGAGTTACAATCAAAATATCTTAACCCAAGCCCCAACTGTCATGTTAGAATAGCTATCTAGGCTCTGTAAGGCTTTGCTACCACCTACCTAAAGATTACAACAACGATCAAATCCCTTTCTTGGAAAAAATGTAGAAATAAATGCAAAGAGAAAGAAAATCAGTAGAGGAAAGAGGAGGTGTCCCCTTGCTACTTCATTACAGGCCTTTGATAGAGCCACGTCCCTACTGTCACCAGACTCTTTTCAGTTGCTTGAGGTGGTTCACTACTACTCGACTGACTTCTATCTATTCTCCTTTAAATGCTTGAGTGACCTATTCAATGGAGTAGGGAATGGAGTGGGAAAGGCATGTGACCAAGCGGTCCTTTTCTGTGTAGAGGGATGGGGTACAATGCCGTGCCATTAAGAATTCTTGAGTTCCCCCCATACTGATCTGCAACTATGCCATAATCCATTAACTATTACAACTGCAGGCCCATCTGCCCATTTAAAGCTATGTCTAGTCCTTTTGGCACTCTGATACACCGGGAGATGTGTATTTTGTTGTAAGGAACAATTCGTTGGTCGCAAGCCTTTAAAATTAAAAAAAAACAAATAAGTGGGCATTTTTTTATTTCTCCTTTAGTACCTATGCTTTCAGCCCCATTTGTAACTTTCCACATATGAGCGGGGGCTCAAACCATGAGCTTACCCCTTTGGGTGCTAAGGCTCCCAATTGTTGCGTGGGGGCCTTCTCCTTTATAACCTAAAATGCCTTTGATTTCCCCTCACACCATGCTAGTCGATATCTTGGATGCAAAATCCCTATAGACCCTTCCATAATATTTTATCACATCCGGGGGGTGAGTGCTCACATATCACAATTTTCTGCATGGAGGAGAAGGTCCCTTACCCATTTTTTTGGAGTGGGACAACAATCCCGATGCAGGGTACTTTTAGACCCTACCATAATACTTTATTGCATCAAAAAGAGAAGTCCTGCATATTGCAATCTCTCTACACCAATGTCTTTAGCTTTTTTCCCCTTAATTGTTGTGATCGGTCATCTACGGGGTGACATCATTATTGCCATGTGTCACCCTTTGAGTGGTGACACGAGGCAGCCAAAAATGGCCCCATGTCACCCCTGAAAACATAGAAACCAGGTGAGACATGTCCTCTTCCATGTCATCAATTGTACTGCCATGTCACTGTTGACGTCAGCTACCTTGTTAGATTAGAGGACCAGTCAAAGGCCACCACATGACCCCCTAGAGGAGAGAGAAAAGGGCCTGTCCGAGACTATTTCGTAAGCCTTTCCTATGTTGAAATTTCCAGCCCTATCCTAGTGATACAATACAATATCGTAACATCAGCCACCGTATGGCCTATTAAGTTTAGAACTCCGCCGATATGACTGTAGGTTTTAACCTCGTATAGAAATTACTTGCATATGAATTCTAAAACATAGAAAATAAACAATGCTAGAGCATAACACATAAAACACATATACACATAGATTTTCCCCTGGATCCCAAAACCGGAACTACCAGCTTGATTTTTTCATTATGTTCCTTTCAATGTTATAATACATATTTATACATGCTGACGCATCCAATACCATGGACCGAAAACCATCACGTCCAAAACCATGTGTGAAAAATAATGCACCAAACCATAGGTAGGTCTGCCCAACCTAATATAGGGTCCAAAAACAAAATTTTCCAGGGCGCTGCCCAGGACCCCATAGAGTGGGGTTACTTACACCCCTCAAACCACCTATGCCTCCCGCCACTACGCAATCAGTGCAACAAAGGGGGGGCTCCGCCCCCCTTTTAACCCCCCAGTTAATTACGTGGGCTAGTTGTGGAAAGAATATAACACAACCCAACATTCTCCCACTTGTTTTTTTCTTTCCACAGGGGGCCACAAGAGAGCTTAGTCATTTATCTAGCCCTGTAACGCCCATTGTTTCTCTAGACCAAGAGAACTTCTTAGAGCTCACAGATTTTGTCAATGCATTTGTAGTATTCTTCAAAGTGTCCACCTTTACCAACAACACCGTTTTGTCTTCTATCATATCCCTTACAAAGTGATACTAAACATCAATGGGCTTTGTCTTTGAATGATATACAGGGTTCTTTGCCAAGAAAATTGCATTTTGGCTATCACAGTCTATCATTATGGCTCCCTATACTAACCCCATACTTGAACACAATCTCTGCAACCAAACTAATTCCTTGCTTGCCTGAGTGGCTTCCATGTATTCTGCCTCTGTAGTTGATAGTGCCACTACAGATTGTTTCTTACTCACCCAACTGACTACACCTCCAAATAGGTTAAACACATACCCACTTGTAGATATTCTTTGATCCAGATTTCCAGCGCAGTCTGCATCAACAAAGCCATGAATATCCAACACTCTGTCTAATCCTGGTCTTCCTTGGTAGCACAAACCATAATCACTAGTGCCACACAAATAACTGAACACCCGCTTCACTGCTCTCCAATGCTCCTTTCTTCGTTTTGACATAAACCTGTTCAATACTCCCACTGCATGTGCAATGTTTGGTCTAATACAGATCATTGCATAGATTAGGCTACCGATTGCAATTGCATATGGAACATGGGACATATCCTCTTCCTCTTCATGTGTCTTGGGACATTGTTCAACATATAACTTCACACCTACAGGAATAGGAACCTTCATAAGTTTACTATCTTGCATATTAAACCTCTGCAATATTATCTCGACATACTTCCTCTAGTTTAACCACAGCTTCCTCTTTCCCTGATCTCTTTTAATTTCCATGCCCAAAATATAGTTTGCAGCACCAATATCTTTCTTGTTGAATTTCGAGGACAATTGTGTCTTAAAATCCTTGATAATTTCTTTGTAATTTCTAACCAACAACATATCATCCACATACAAGACCAAATAAATAACACAGTCACCAATTAATTTAAAATACACACAGTGATCTGCTTTGCTTCTAATGAAGCCAAGTCCCCATATATATTATCAAATTTTTGATACCACATCCTTGGTGGTTGTTTTAACCCATACAGAGACTTCTTTAACTTGCATACCATTTCATTCTTACCCTTCACTACAAAACCTTCAAGTTTCTTCATGTAGATCTCCTCTTCCAGATCCCCGTGAAGAAATGTTGTCTTCACATCCATTTCTTCTACCTCAAAATCAAAAGCAACAATGACAGATAACAGTAATCTAATAGAAGCTACCTTGGCAACAAGAGAAAAAATATCACCAAATTCAATTCCCAACACCTGGGAATAACCTTTTGCTACCAACCAAGCTTTGTATTTCTCCACCTTTCTTTTTACATTTTCCTTTTTCTTGAACACCCATTTGCTGCAAATGGGTTTCCTTCTAGCCATTAACTCCACCAGCTCCCAAGCCTCATTTTTGTGCAAAGATGCCATTTCATCAACCATGGCCTCTTTCTAGAGTTTTCCATCGTTTGAATCTGCTGCTTCCTTCACAGTTCTGGGATCATCATCAGTATAGATAAAGAAAAATTTCAATAGAAAGTATATGGACTATACCTTTTTGGTTCCCTTCTTTCTTGAACTGATCTTCTCACACCCAGAGTTTGTGGTTCTTCATCTTCTGATTCCTCTTTTGATGTAGAGTATGAATCTTCCTCCTTAAGCTCAAACTCTATCTTCTCAGGTTCCTTTGGTTGGACTTCATGTTTAATAACGTCTTTCACCTCTCTGAACACCACATCTCAGCTGTACACAACCTTCCTTGTTACTGGGTTCCAAAGCTTATAACCCTTTAAACCATCCTTATACCCAATAAAGGTGCACTTTTCAGATTTACTATCCAACTTGGTTCTTTTCTCATTTGGAACATTTACATATGCATCACATCCAAAAACCATCAGATGTTAAAGAGAGGGTTTCTTACTAGTCCATACCTCTTGTGGACTCTTATCCTCCAACACCGATGAAGGTGATTTGTTGACCAGGTAACATGCTATCTCCACCGCCTCTGCCCAAAATTCTTTTCCTAACCCGGCACCACTGAGCATGCTTCTCGCCCTTTCCATCAACATATTGTTCATTCTTTTTGCAACTCCATTTTTCTCAGGTGTGTATGGAGTAGTCTTCTGCCGTGCTATACTACACTTCTTACAGAATTCTTCAAATTCCTTGCTGCAAAACTCTCCACTACTATCTGACCTCAACACCTTTATCTTCTTCTCTGTCTAGTTTTCCATCAAAGCCTTAAATTCTTCAAACCTGTCAAAGAATTCATATTCTTCTTAAGGAAATATATCCATGTATTCCTTTAGAAGTCATCTATAAATGATACATAGTACATAGACTTACCCAGTGATGGAACCTTCATAGGTTCAAACACATCACTGTGCACAATCTTTAATATCCATTTCACCCTCTTACCACTAGAGGGGAAACTTACCTGATTCTACTTCCCATATACACAATTTTCATAGAAATCAAAATCTAGAGAGCTATTACTCATACCTTCAACCATATATTTACCATGAAGTATTCAAAGGCCCTTCTCTCCAATATGTCCAAGCCTTTGATGCCACAACATGGTCTTCTCTCCAGAGATCACTAGATTTTTTTCTCCACTTTCAGGAACCAGAGAACTGTTGCACCCATCAACAACAGTGCTACCTTGCATCTTGTACAGAGTTCCAATCTGAACTCCCCACATCAATACCAATGCTCCCCGAACCATATTGCAAGTATCCTTATCGAACATTGTTTTTACACCTGCATCATCCAACTTTCTTACGAAAATCAGATTTCTGGGCAATGCAGGAATATGCAGAACACCTAGAAGTGTTCTAACCCTTCCACCTTGCAACTTCAACTTTACTTTTCTGCAACCAATGATTCTAGCCTTCCTGTCACCCCCCAAGAAGACATCACCACCATCATATTTCTCATACTCGCATAACCACTCTCTATGGAGAGTGAAGTGAAACGATGCACCTGAGTCAATCAATCATGCCTCCTGATCTACATGTGTACTTGAAGAAGCCAAGTACACATCCCCACCTTCATCTGAGGTGGTTTTTGCCTCTGCAGAAGGAGCATCATCAGATTCCTTTCCTTTGTCAAGAGCTTTAGATTTATAGTCCCTTCTGTAGTGCCCTTCCTTTCCACATTTCTAGCACACCACCTTTACAGGTTTTCCTAGAGATTTAGATCTCCCTCTAGATTTAGATCTCCCACTTGATGACTTATTTTTCTTTCTATTCTGTGACCATCCTCCTACATACAAGGCATCACCATTCTGGCTCTCCATATTTTTCTGTCTCATCTCCTCCGTCAACAAGGATGAGACTATTTCATCAAACTGTAAGGCAATTGCATTGCTACCTATTGCAATAACTAGACTATCCCATGAATTTGGTTGAATTTGGTTGAGAACACAACAAACTGATGCACTTATCTTCATCTGAAATTTTAATATCAACAGATAATAAGTAACTTACCACAGTATTAAATGCATTTAGATGCTCTATCATTGAGTCTCCATCT
>APFE031060088.1:4020-88244 GCA_000404065.3 Pinus taeda | reverse complement strand
GCAACTCCACCAGATCCCAAGCCTCATTTTTGTGAAAAGATGCCATTTCATCAACCATGGCCTCTTTCTAGAGTTTTCTATCCTCTGAATCCACCGCTTCCTTCATAGTTCTGGGATCATCATCAGTAACAAACAAAGCAAAATTTGAACAAAACGTAGATGGACTATACCTTTCTAGCTGCCTTCTTTCTCGAACTGATCTTCTCACAACCAGAGTTTGTGGCTCTTCATCTTCTTATGCCTCCTTTGTTGTAGAGTCTGATTCTTCCTCCTTTAGCTCAAACTCTATCTTCTCAGGTTCCTTTGGTTGGACTTCATGTTTAATAACATCTTTCACCTCTCTGAACACCACATCTAGGCTGTACATAACCTTCCTTGTTACTGGATTCCAAAGCTTATAACCCTTTAAATCATCCTTATACCCAGTAAAGATGCACTTTTCAGATTTACTATCCAACTTTGTTCTTTTCTCCTTTGGAACATGTACATATGCATCACATCCAAATACCCTCAGATTTGAAAGAGAGGGTTTCTTACCAGTCCATACCTCTTGTGGAGTCTTATCCTCTAACACTGATGAAGGTGATCTGTTGACTAGGTAACATGTTGTTTCCACTACCTCTGCCCAGAATTCTTGTCCTAACCCGACACCACTGAGCATGCATCTTGCCCTTTCCATCAAACTCTTGTTCATTCTTTCTGCAACTCCACTTTGCTCAGGTGTGTATGGAGTAGTCTTATTCCATGCTATACCACACTTCTTATAGAATTCTTCAAATTCCTTGCTGCAAAAATCTCCACCGTTATCTGACCTCAGCACCTTTATCTTCTTCTCTATCTGGTTTTCCACCAGATCCTTAAATTCTTTGAACCTGTCAAAGACTTTAGTTTTCTTCTTAAGGAAATATATCCATGTATTCCTTGAGAAGTCATCTATAAATGATACATAGTACATAGACTTACCCAGTGATGGAACCTTCATAGGTCCAAACACATCACTGTCACAAGTTCTAATATATGTTTCTCCCTCTTACCAACAAAGTCTCTAACTTGTCCCACAAAGCCTTAGTCGTAGCTTCCCCTAATACACTCAACAATATTGAATCTGAGACACATAATCGTATTGTTCTCTTTGCCTTCTAATCCAAATTCTTCCATTCTTCATCGAACAATCCCGTTGATTTAGTACCCAAATCTACTGCGATCCACTTATCTTTATCTAGCAATAGATCCTCCATATTGAGTTTCCATAACTCAAAACTCTGACCATTAAATTTCTTGATCTCTATCTTTCCACTGCTCGCCATCTTCTTTCACCACTAGAATTGATCCCACAGATCTCCCACTGAACAAGGTCTACCACAGGCTCGAGAAAAACCCCTCAGCAACAAAGGCATCCTGTTGAAGCCAAAACAACTCTGATACCAAATGTGGGTTTTAACCCCATACAGAAATTACTTTCATATGAACTCTAAGACAAAGAAAATAAACAATACGAGAGCATAACACATAAAACACATATACACAGAGATTTTCCCCTGGATCCCAAAACTGGGACTACCAACTTGATTTTTTCATTATGTTCCTTTCAATGCTACAATACATATTTATACATGTCGAAGCATCCAATACCATGGACCAAAAACCATCGTCTCCAAAACCATGTGCAAAGAATCATGCACAAAACCATAGGTATGTTCGCCCAACCTAATATAGGGTCCAAAAACAAAATTTTTCGGGGCACTGCCCAAGACCCCATAGAGTGGGGTTACCTACACCCCTCAAACCCCTTGTGACTCCCCCCACTATGCAATTGGCGCAATTAAAGGGGGCTTCGTCCCCCTTCTAACCCCCCAGTTAACTACGTGGGCTAGTCATGGAAATAATATAACACAACCCAACAATGACTATTTTGCAGGATGCAAGGTCATTGGGATGCAGGAAGCCGCCACATGGAGGAGAGAGGAGTGGCCTAGCCCTTGGTTTTTCAAACATTTCCTTTGTATTTGGTTTTCTCAGCTCCCTGGCTACACACCATTGTATTGCATGATCAATGGTTTGTGCTTTTGAACTATGAACCATGCCGATCCACCGATCATTGATATCGTGGGACTACATGACTATGATATCGGCCTTCAGCGTTAGGAACCGCTGATAATCCTTAAGTATGAGCCCCAGGACTCCACAGGTGGATGATCGTCAATACCACATGGAGGAGAGAGAAAGGGGGCCACCTGCCTTGGTCTTTCCCTTCTTTCATTTTTTATCTCTTTTTGGTCCTTCCTCGATGGTGCAACAATATATCACAAATCAACGGTTTTCATTATTTCAAGATGTGAACCCTACCAATAATAGTTTGTTTGTGCCCTAGGACCCTGTCGATGGCTACTTGCGATTTACTTCGAACCCCAATCGTGATTTACCTCCATACTTAGTAATTTTTCTTTATTTTCTAGGCTTTTCCAAGGTAATATTCAATAGGGTCTAGCTTCTATTCCAGGAGTCCATTTTCAGAATTTCATATAACATTGGAAATCTATTTTTGAGCACTAGGCAATGGAGAGAGTTTGGGTTTATTCTGACGGTTTTCGTGGCTCAAAATTCAGCATCAAACATCACTGATATTTGGCTTCTGAAGCCAATGGTGACTGAAAAAGATTTGAGTGACAACAGAGTGCTCATTCCCAATCTCTGTAAAACATTTAGATCCTGCTCCTTTCTTCTTCTGTATTCGATGGCATGCCATGGGGATAATACATGCATCAAATCTTCTCCGTCTTCATCCACCTCTCAAGGCGACACCAAAAACCATGTTTATGATGTATTTCTAAATCACCATGGTCTCAACGAAAAGAAACACCTCACCAACCATATCTATTGTCACCTAATTGTGTGAGGATTAAGAATATTTTTGGACCGACCAAAATTGGAGAAGGGAGAGGTATACTTTCTCAAATCAAAGAGGATATTCAAACCACCTCTGTGCATGTAGCAATATTTTCTCCTAACATATGCCCAATCAAGTTGGTGTCTTTATGAGCTCGTGCTAATGGTTGAATCTATGTCGAGTATAATTTTGGCCTTCCATGATGTCGATCCTTCAGAATTTCTGTGGACGCGGAGTGGAGATGGAGTCCAGAGTATCAACATAAATGGTCGGTATGCTCGAGACCTACACATGCTAAAAAAGAAGACATTATTGGATCCTGATACCAATGAAAAGAAGCCACGATATGACTCTAACACTCTAGAAAAATGGAGGAATGATCTCTATGTTGCCTCCAATAAAAGTGGGTTTGATATCAACACATACAATGGGTAAGGGCCATATTTTATCATGTTTTGCTTAGCTATTTCACGAAAGGTAATTATATTTTCGAAGACTTTCCTCCATAATCATATTACTGTGCATATTTTTCAGTGACAAAGGGCAGCTAGTTGATGCGGTCGTCGAAGAAGTGTGGCGAAAGGTTACTAAAACACCTCTTAATGTTGCCAAATATCCAACTGGCCTGGATGAGAAAATAGAAGACGAGGAAATAATGGTGTTCTTGCAGCAGGAAAGCCAGAAGACTAGGTTTGTGGGAAGTGTGGGTATTGGCAGGGTAGGGAAAAAGACCATCGCAATAAAAAATTTCAACAGACATAGATCAAATTATGATCGACATTGTTTCATGTCTGATGTTTCTCTAAGCTCATTACAGATAAAACTTCTTAAATACTTGGCTCATTTGAAGGATGTGGAAATAAGCCACACTCATGAAGGTATAGAGAGGCTCCGAAAGCATCTCTCATCCTCCCCATCATCTCTCATTGTTTTAGAAAATGTTGATATTACCCTTTCTACCTCTCTCACTCCTCTTCCCTTCTCTCTATCTCTCTTCATTTCTCATCTCCCCTCTTCTTTAGTTTATTTCCATATCTCCCTTGTCACTCCCCATATCTCTCCACCTCTATCACTTTATTTCTTTATTCTTCCCTCCCATATATTTCTAGAGTTAATATATATCATGATATATTAATATATATTATAATACAACAAATTTAATATTGTATTAATCCAAAGTTATTAAATTTAACAATATTAATATTATATATTTAATATGAATATATATTTAATAATAATAATAGTAATTTTTTAATATTACTATTAGGGTTAATAATGTTTTTTCTGCATGGTATTAATAATAACTTTTCCCATAGGCTTCACCTAAATAAAACCTCATTTTTTGAGTGTTAGTAAGTATAGTAAATATAAAAAAATGTTTTATTTATTTACTACACCTCTGGTTTATTTATATTTTTATTTACTTATCATAACTCTTTTATTAACCATAGTATTTGGCCCATAGGCTTGGTATATAATTAGATGTTGATTTCTAATAGTATTTGATATATTTTTATTTATTTTCCATACCTCTTTATACCTCTTTTATATTTATTTATTTACCATACCTCCTTTATAAATATCGTATTTTGCCTATGGTATTTGTCCTATGGTATTTAGCTTATGGTATTAATAATTGTTTGTCCCATGGTATTTGGCCCATATGCTTCACCTAAATAAAACCTCTTTTTTGAGTTTTCCTAAATATCAAGAGGTTTATAGAGTAAATATAAAAAGAGGTTTTATTTATTTACCATACCTCTAGTTTATTTATATTTTTATTTATTTACCATACCTCTCGTAGTAAATATAAAAAACAATTATTTATTTACCATATCTCTTTTTATTTATATTTATATTTTTTAGATTTATATTGTTCTTATACATAATAATAATTAGATTGACTTTTAAATAGGGCACATATTAGATTAAAAATGTTAAATGTTAAACATTACATTTACATGTTTACATGAGATCTACCCTATACCTGGTTGTAATGATATTTATAGATGACACCTTAGTTTTAAGTGAGAAAGAACAAGATTTTCATGAATGATATTTCTCATCTATATAGATTGTTATACTTTCAATCCAAACATCTACATGTAGCTAACTAACATATGGACAACAATATTGGTGATGACTAGTTAAATTTACTCCATCTCTTTTGCACTAATATATATTATTATATATATTATATATATATATATATACAGAGACCCTGGTCATTGGGTGGCCACTACATCCACGGAAATATCATTGGTCATTGGGTGGCCACTACATCCACGGAAATATCATTGGTCATTTGGTGGCTGCTACATCCATGGAAATATCTGAGCCCTGGTCATTAGGTGGCTGCTACATCCATGGAAATATATGAGGGCCCTGGTCATTGGGTGGCCACTACATCCACGGAAATATCATTGGTCATTGGGTGGCCACTACATCCACGGAAATATCATTGGTCATTTGGTGGCTGCTACATCCACGGAAATATCTGAGCCCTGGTCATTAGGTGGCTGCTACATCCATGGAAATATATGAGCTGATCAGCCCCTAAGGGAATCAAGCCCCATGGCCAATAACTAGGCCTGACCCCAAGGGCTTCAGGGAGAATTGACCTTGTGACCTCCCGAACGACGAGGAACTGATTTGACCGATTGAGGTAACCCTTGGGGCTTTGTTTTACACTAATATTTATATCTATATGGATAAATATAAATAAATAAATTTACAAAACACAATTAATTTTATATATAACATTTACTGAAAAATATTTAACAAAATTGAATTCTATTAAAAAAAGATCTAAACATATGCAATTTCCTAGCTCCTCCTTCAACTCAAGTAAGATCTAAACTACAACAGAGAGGATAACAAACTATCTCTCAACCACCCATTGAATTTCAAAAATAAATAAATTATAATAGTTTTTCTTTTTAAATTAATTCAATCTCCTTATATAACCATTTTAAAAATATTTCAAAATGATGATATAAAATTTTAAAAAATTGACATTATTAAGAAATAATTTAGTGTTTTTTTCACCATAATAACAATGAGTATATCAAAATTATCATGTAATTATCTTCCTCTATCACCAAACTTGAGGAAGGGTGCAATGTTTGTCTTTTTCCAATGAATGTTGTGGACACATTCAAATTTGAATTAATCCTCTTTGTGGGAAGAAGACCATGCACAAGACCCTTTTCATGTTTCCATTAAGACCTTTTAAAGGAATCACCTTAATAGCATAAATAAATCAATCCTTTTCTTGTATTATTGGACAACTATCCCTTTCAAAAGTTTGACATGATACAAAGGAAATAGGCCATTGGGCCATTCATAAGGGATCACCCATTCAATGTCTCCAAAACATTTCCTTGACGCCAGAAAATAGGCTATTGTGTCATTTTGAATGATTTCCTAATAGGTGTTTTTGAATGATCTACCTATAGAAATTCCTATATAGATTCAAAACTGCTCATGTAATTTACTACAACATAAGACTCAAATCTATTATACTCATCTGTGAAAATGAATTCACGATCGAGAATGAAAATCATAAACATGCATCAATATTCAACACACATATACAGATTTATCTAGGGGAAAGCAACAACTCAAAACTCGTTCCTATTTGTATTTCATTAATGAAAGAATTTGGATGAATACATATGCTTGCTCAAGCTTGAGCACAACCTGCACTTGTATCTTTTACCATGATGCTTCACTGGTTGACTTTGTCAAATACTTAACTAATTTATCAGCTTGCCAAGATCCTATTTCCTTGCATTGTTCCTTGAGGAGGTAGCCCATATAAATTAGGAAATTCCTTAATCTGGATTGCACAATTCCTTAAGCTGATCTCCGACTACATGCACCACCTGTACAACTTGTATTAGTTTACAACTGATAATATATTTCCATTGAACTCCTATCTCAACTGTGTAACTTGAATTCTCTGCATGCATAAGTTATTTTTGGCTGATTGATCAGTTAACTGAATGATCACTGAAGATGACTAAATTCACACCCCACTGTTGGACCTTCCACTAATTCCTCTAACGGTTGGAACTAGTTTAACTGACAATAACTCAATTTAACTGAAATGGATTGTTATAAATTAACAATCAATCATATTGAACTGAAATCAAGTGTATCCAACTCAAATTAATTGAGTTAAGTGTGTGACAAGTGCCATGTCACCTCATTTAACTACCTCCAATATTTCTGTTGAAATAGAAATTTGAATTTTAATCTAGTTTGACCAAGGCAAAGTCAAAACCATATTTTCTTATTGCATTTTCAAGACTCCCTCTTAGCAAGAAATGGATTATTAGATACCCCCATCCTGCCTCTATGGAACTTGTTGGCACAAAAATTATAGCAGGGTTAAGACATTGGTTTCGGGCACAAGAGGGTCGACAAGGGTTTGTTGTAGTCTAGCACAATACTGGCATTTTTACCTTACTCGAAAATGGTAAGGAGTCTCACCCAAGGTGTGCTGCAACCGAAGTTAGATGAGGGTAGGAATCTAATATCATGGAAATCATATCAACCAGAAGAAAACAAAGGATAGTATCTTAACATGAATGGAAAATAGATCACAATAGTCTATTAATGATACAACATAAGACTACCTAAAATGATGCATACATAATTTTTTTGAATAGCTAGAATAATACACGATGAACACATTATAACTCTAAAATATTCTTCTTCATTGATATCAGATAAACAAATTACATAAGGCTCTTTGCCTACTTCTTATCAATAGATCTCCTATAGACATAATACGAACTCATACAATCATAATCATGGAGTTGTTCTCATCGCTCTGCAACAAAGCAAGAATGGAAACACTGAGAGCATAATACAGCTGACCACCCATTCTCTACTCTCCTCTCTACTTTTTATCTTCTTCCGCCAACCTCAATTTCCAGTTCCTTTTCCCTTTCTTAGTTTTCTTCATCCTTGGTTGTTCCTGGACCTTTCTCGCTCAGTTGTCCCTGCTTCTTCCCACCACTTTTCTGTGACTTCAAATATTCCTTTAGTTGTCGGTCTTTCCTCAGATATTAACACCATAAATCTCCAATCACCACTTCCTCCACTTGTCATTATCCTCTATCTTTGTAAAATATCCCAAAAATGAAGGCCCTGACTATAGTCCATTGACTTGTCCCCAAGTCAATCTTCCCTTGGTGTCTTCGGCATTGTTGATGCTTCTACTGATGATGTTGCGAGTGCTTCCTTTGGTTATTCTGCTAATATTCTTGTTGGTGCTTCCTATGGTGCATCAGTTACTTATTCTTGGTTGACTTACTTAAATGAAGGCCCCAATTCAGGCACAACTGCAATATTAACTTGACGGAATTGATGATATTTTTCCAGATTTGCTTGCGAGGTCCCTATGATTGCAACAACTTGCTTGAGGAATTCGATCATTACGCTGGATGTTGGTTGAGCTAGCCATGTCATTAGTAAGGAAGCCCATTGTTCTTCCATATCCTCTCCAAGTTCTTGGAGTGTGTCTACGTGAATTTATGTTGGGGGCCAAAGATCGTGGAGTATCTGTTTTGTCTTAGCCGACTCATTTTGGCTCTGCTCAACATGACTTTCCAGAGTTGTGACTTCTGCTCAAAATTGCTTCCTCTGTTTTTTATCCTTAGAGTTCTTAATAACAATGAGGAGGTAATTAATTTATTTTTAGAGTGAGTAGACCAACTAATTCTTATTTTCCAGGCTTCTTGACTAGTCATGAACATGTTGTAGTAGGGTATACGCATCATTCAGGGTGTTAGTGTCGGAGTCCTTGAGATAGGGTGTAGCGTTATCCTTTTTCTCAATCTCCTTGGCATACTCTATGGAGGGGTATGGTAGTGCCCTCCTTGCAACATCCATGTTCTTCCTGAGCTCTCGGTTGGTCGATATTAAATCATGGCATGCATTTTGGATATGGTCACAACATTCTACTAGGGTACAAGCAAAGAAATATTCTAGCACATCGATTATTGCATCAAAAATGGCTAGCTATACTGCCCAGTATCACGAAGTGATCTAGTTGACTTGCTCCTGGAGTTGTTTCTTTTCTATTAGAGCTAGTCTCATTTAGTTGTGAGTGTCACAGCTTGTTGTTGCTATTTCTCATGGTCAGTAGTGAGGTCATTTTGTTTCTTTGTGGCCCTCTGCACATCCTATTGAATAAAATTGATCAACAGGCATGAGGACTAGCTTTGAAGATCATTCTACTGCATGGTAAATGGATTGGGGAAATGACTCTACACGGGTTTCCCACTAGTGATGAACTTGTTGTGATGGCTCTCCAAATTGAGGTATTTGGCAGGATGGAAATGGGAAGTGATGCACAAGGTGGAATTAGATGAAATGGGAGTGCAATGGACTCGAAAATGGTAATAAGTGACTATGGAATGATGGGCCTTGGTTTCAGCAGTGGGCTTGACTCCAGTAATAATGCCATCATGGAGGTAGTGATGACTCCTCTGCTAGGGTATGCCGTGGTGGGATGAATAATTAAATCAACTTCCATGTCTGTCTTCGTGCCCAATGATGTCCCAAAGGGTATTGTGTCTAAGAGGGTGCCGAAGGTCGATGTAGTGTGTGGGGATGGGTTACGTGAGGTCGTCGATACCCTGAGGTGGAAGGAAAAAATTCCTCTATGATGGGCGAAGCAGTGGTGGACTGGGGTTTCTCGATTGTGAGGTCGAAAATCTATACTGCAGGGTTTGAATTTTTCTTCTTGGCTCCACTTGGAGGCTTGGCAATTTTCACTTTATGGGGTTTGGGGATGGTGGGTTTAGATTGCGAATGAGTCCCTACAGAAGGTATTGCAACAACTAAAGGGGTGGTAACTAGAGGTTTTTGTTGTATCAAACTTTGAGACTTAGCAGAGTTGGAAACCAAACCTCATGAGATGTCGATATTTGTGATTGCCTCCTTTACCAAGCTCATTTGATTCTTTAGTTGTGAGAAGACCTACTGCAACTCTTATTCTATTATTTTCTTCGTAAAATCTACAAATATTTCCCCTGGTAGTAGAAAAGACACCATCCTATCAAAGAAATACAAGCACCTTCCTTCTCTAATCTTCCTTTTGACCTTTGGCCATGACCTGACCTCTGCGTGAAAAGATTTGGATGAGAGCACAAATTTTTGAGTTGAAATTTGGATGGTTGATGAGCCTAGGTATTGCAACAATAATGTTGCAACTCCTAGGGCTACCAGCTTTACTTATCAACCTGGGGTTCGTACAAAGTTGGAGGTGATAGTGCTATATGCACAAGTAAAAGTGAAGGTGTTTCCTATTGTCACTACTCATCTAGCAAGAGACCCCAGGGGTTCCAAGCCAAACTTCTATAGGGTCAGAAGAAGCTTAACTCTTTGATGGAAGAAGAAAATCTATCCCGAGGGAGAGATACTTCTACTGCAGTATTGAAGAAAACAACATGTAATGATAAATCACACCATAACCTAACTAACCAATTAAACAACTATGATAAGCAGAATTGCTAAAACAATCACTAGCCTAAGGCTACTAACTAAGTTTCAGAGGTAAAGAGCATCAAAACCAGACTAAGGTGTAAGCAAAGGAAACTAAGCTAAACCAGTTTTCAAGCAAAAGATAAATTGGAGGTCGAAATCAATGAAAGGAGGATGTGAGGGAGTAATAGTGCATAAGAACCGTTGGATCAATTGAGTGAAAGGAAAATGAAAAATGAAGATTGGATCGCAAGAGGTTACGTAGATAGATGGGAAAATAGGGTTAACTAATAGGATTAACGGTGGAGATCTTATCGCGAAGGCTTAAGTGAATGGATGGACGAACAAGGGAACAAAGGAGATGAATTGCGGAGATCGTGTCGTGAGGGATTAGGTGAGTGGATGGACGAACGAGGTTAACAAGAGATGAATAGTTGTGATTTAATAGCGCAGGTGAAGTCAAGAGATGGACAGACGAGGATAATAAGAGCGATGAATGGCTGAGATCTTATAATGCTGGTGAAGTCAAGATATGGACGCTGGAGATCATATCACAGGGAAAAGAAACATGCGGAAATGAGGGAGTGGGTTTCTAAGGCAGTAAGTAGTTTCTTGTGCACCCTTCAAGGTGTAAGTAGTATTTCCAAATTTCACACCATTAACCTTCCTGCGTGACACGTACCATGAGAAAACCACTTTTCTCGTGTGCTCTTAGGTGAATAACTTTCGTGCACTAATCCGTGAGAGATTGCGCGATGGCCATTAGATTAGGTGGGGATGATCAACAGTGGAGAGAAGCCAAGCCAGTTGGTGAACGGGTGAAGTGAAAGTTCGTCGGATTAGGCAATGCATATCGACCTTGGGGAATTAAAGTGCATAAAGTGATCGGGTGAGGCACTAGCTATCGAATCAAGGGATAGATCGACGGTGGAGATTAAATCTCATAGAGTGGAATACTCCACGCTAGGCAATAGCTGGAGAAAATGGTGAATTGGACGGTGATTGTGAAGGTTTGTTGGTGATTTGATGGTGAGGAAACATTGCACAAGGAAAGTGTTGGAGGCGGTTTCAAATGAAAATGACAGAGAAAACCAATACGGGTGAACAAATAACTACATTAAATAACGAACTCCATGGACTATGCGAGAACCAGAGACCTATGTTCTTGGGTCTGCTAAAGGGTCCCTTCCTCAATTCAAGGTCCCAGAGGTAGGAGATGAGGCTAAGACACCTGTGCATAACTTCATAGTGATATTTTTCCTCTAACTAACCTGTGAACTGAGAGAAGGCATAAATGAAATTAAACTACAACAAATGTAGCTACTGAAGTAGATGAACAAGAAAACCATGCATGATCTACGCTATATTGCTGTAATGAAAGTGAAACTACTTAAGAAAATAAACAGTGAAAACGATAAGGCTACTTGAGCAAATGAACAGAAAACCATGAAACTACTTAAGCAAATAAACAGAACAGAACTTTATGCTAGCATACAAGTATAGTAAAGAGGAGCTGTGGATGCTTGGGTTGGGCCCTAACCCAAGAGCTTCAGCCCTCGGAGTTAACTCAGAGCTGTCTTAAATAGAACTCATGCTTATTATAAAAACCATGGATTACAGAGCAAACTGTCACAAGTCTTTGTAGCTCAGAAATAAAACAAAGTTTTACAAATGAAGTTTGAATCCTACTGAGGTCCTAAGCCTCTCTATTTATACATCTGAAGTATCTAACAATTTCCTTCCCAGTAGGGAGTGCTTGGCCTTCAACTCAAGAAAAACTGGTTCTCTTTCCTTTTCCTTTACTTGGCTATCTTCTAGTCCTTAGAGTGATGGTTGTTTGCACTCCAAGATGATGGAGGAATATTCTAATGGAGGGGTAGTAAATGAGGAGGATTGACCTCCTATAATTACTCTCCCTTGTCCCATTCGATTCTTTACCAAGGTCTTTGCCATAGTTCTTTGCTTTTATCCTTTATACCTACATTTTTCCTTGCTTTTATCCTTTTTTCCTATATTACATGCACATTAGACCACAAAGCCAAATATCCAACTATAAATCATTTCATAAACAAAATATAATCAAAAGTATGCAATAAGTTGTGAGAATAGTTAGTTTGACTAAGCTAGGAGGTGAATTAAGGCAAATTAAGACCCATATAATTACTCAATGATGAGGCTCATCAATGGTATGTGGGTGACTACAGTGCGACCTCATAAAGGTGTTCCCATGAGTATCCCCAAACTAAAATGTTGTTGAATATTCGTCAAGTAGTGACCCGGGGATCCTTTCCATAGCTCTAATCACCTCAAGAATCTTTGCGTATCAGTCGACAAATGAATCCTCATTTATCTCTTTGTTGCTCGGGTCGCTTGAATTTCTCCAAGGCATATATCAGAGGGCCAAGGGATAGCATTTTGTGATTGGAGCTAAATCTCATCCCTTTGGTGGGCATCACTTCTACATTGCAAAAGCAATGACAAGAGACTCATAAATGAAATTGGTGGTCTGCTTGTAGATATCTTCATAGGCTTCAAAAAATTCATTAAGGAGAAAAGCACACCTATTCAGCTAGCATTAGGGGAATTTTGAGTTCTAAAATGGGCCTCATAAGGAAATTATAAAATAATGGTGGAAATAATAAAATAAGATTATATTAGATCATCAAAGTTTAGAGGGAAAAATGAAAAAACTACTTTTCAACTCATATTTTCAACTTATCTCCCTATGGGTTTGTACAAATTTCAAGAAAGAACACTCGTTGGATGCAAAATTTGATTCCTCATCCAAGGATTACCCATGTTGCATACTGTCGATGGACTCTGCTACATAACAAATGAGAAATACATGAAAAATGTGATTGCAATCACGTTTTTCATGTATTTCTCATTTTTCGTGTAACAGAGTCCATCGACAATATGCAACATGGGTACTCCTTGGATGAGGAATTAAACTTTTTTCATCCAATGAGTACTACCACTTGAAATTTGAGTAAAATATTAGGGAGATAATTTGAAAATACTAGTTGAAAAAGTAGTTTTATTATTTTATTATTTTTCAATCTTTTTACTTTATTACTCCAAAAATGGTGAATCATCCCCCATGGTTGACATAATAATCTCAAATCCTATTGGTTCTTATAAAGTTCATTTTGGTTGTACATTTTTCTTAAGAGGACCATTTTAGACCTCAAAATTCCTCTAATGGCACCCTATGTGCAATTCTTCGTGACTAAAATCGTGTCTAAGGTGCACTTTTCTTAGAGATATGTGGCATCGGCTTCCCTGCAATAATTTAGCATGAAAAATTAATTTTATTCTTGTTGATCAGGTCTATGCGCGCTCCTTTCCTTCACTCTTGGTAGCATACTTGGTATAGTAGTTTGCATCACCGTCCTTCTTTGTTATTTTGGAAGTCATCTGGAACGTGGTTGAAACTGCATATCCTATCACCCATAGACCTATAAGTCTTTGAATGTCAACTGCATGAATTGGGTACTCCTTGTCGAGCTAGAGCAACCCACCATGCATTAGGTTGATCAACAATTTGGTGCATTGCATTGCTGCGAGAGTTGTGCAAAACACAAGAAAAATCCTCAAATTTAGTAGGGTGGAATGCTAGATCCCTCTGTAATCATTCTTGACCTTGATCATCGGTGTCCCATCTTATTTTGTTACTAATTCTATGTATACATTGTGCTTTAGGACTGGGAATTGGAATGAGTCTGAAAGATCATTATCAATGAGTGTGGCTTTGTCATACTTTCCATAGAGCAAATTTTATACTAAAATCATTTCATCTAAACCAACCTCAGGAACAGAGTGAACTAACTTCATCATGCTAGAGTGGCAGTGATAAAATAAAAACACCGGCGTCCGATAAAAAATCCTTGATTGAGAGAACTTAGAACCAAACTGCAAATGGATCAAATCTACCACCTTAGCTTCAAACTCTAAGAATTGCCTAGATTCTCTTCCAGCCTAGAAAAGCTTCTAACTCCGGATGAAATTTGTCCAACCCCTTCGATGAACTCTATTTCTGATTTGTCTTTCAAAACCAAAATATTTTAGATCCGATCAGTCACATCGTCTGTCCAACCAGGCACCCTCTACTCTGCTTGTTAATGCAATGAAGGTGGCAGGTGGGCCCCTTCAATTCCAAACCATACACAAAAGCACGCCGCGCCAGAACTCCTTGACCTCCCACCACGTCAGAGCTCCTTGACCTCGCTACCTTCCTACTTCTCCAGAACTCGTCGACCTCCCTGTGCAGAGCTTGAACTGTAAGTATATATTGATGTTGTTGGACCCGCCAACATTCAAGGGATAACCCCTGTATGAAGTCCCAGCTAGACCTCACACCATTTGGTATAGGAGTCCAGTTTAGTATGATGGCCTGATTTCCATTACGTTAAAGATATGCCTTATTTATTGCTTGTTAGCACATGAGAGCGGTTTTCTTTGTCTTCAAACATCGAAGTTCGTGTGCTGGGTGAGTGCTTAGTGCCGCTTCTGTCAAAGTTATTTCACTACAGAGGGAGAGGGTGGAAGTGAGTCTCAAGTTGAAAGGGTATAGTCCCAATTCTGCTAGAGACACAACACATCAAGACATGTGCAATTCCTGATGGAGAAGTCCACACAGATGCGGGAGTCACGAACACAAGGTGAACAGATATCACATACAACACCGAGTGGATAGTCTACATGAATGCGATGGGCGTTCTAACAAGTTTACAAGAATGAATTGATTGAGTGTCTGGCGGGATAGCCCACATGGGCAAGACAATGTTAACAACTTATACAACACATTTTTGTAAGCATATGTATTAGAAAAACTGAAATAGTTCAACTATCTTAATATAGGTTAAAGCAACATGCATTATAAGCGTCCAAATAATAGTATTACAAACGAATACAATACATGTGTGAAAACATGCTGGCCTGTTAATAGGCTTCTGTATTAAGTGAAAGTTCCAAGACACATTTGTACACCATTACATCACTAACCCTGATAGTGGGGTGTTGGAGCCACTGCTTGCTCCTCAAAGAAAATATTACAAACTCTTAAGGCTATGTGGGAGGAGCCAAGGTGAAAAATCCTTGCATGTACAAATGATAGGTATATAAAGCCAAGGGTAAAAATAGCCCTTGTGACTATTTTAATTCCCTCATGACTATTTGAACTTCATGATTTTTCCACTTTACATGACTCTTCAGATTTACATGTAGGTCTCTTGGACTTCCACGTTATATTACATTTATTACAAAAGTAAGGCTCACAAGAGTGATGTGGTCGAGATGACTCATGACCCAACTCAACCCGATAGTGCTGGTATGTTCATGCTATTGGTGGTGTCCATGTCGATATGCAGTGTTGCTGAGTGATGGATGTGCTCTTGGTGCATCATAGATTCACCTCCGCATGGCAAGGTGTGCGGAGTCTTCGATGGTCTTGGTGTTCACTTGATGTTCGCACGTGCATATCTCTCTTTCACCTGTACTTGGAATACTCTATATGTTCGGTCCTTCCCAAAAAAATCTCCATGCATGCATTCGATGTTCATCCATTCACGAACCAATCTCCTCACATGCACTCCTTGTTCATCCATTCATCGTCACCTCATGCCTCATCCATGTACCTGTATTTGAAATCACTCATGATGAGATGACATCAAATTCATAAATCTCGTAGTATACCATGATGCATTATCTTTTTCTTTCGGATGAAGGTGATCAAGAGAGAGGACAAGGCTCTAAAACTGTGCAAAGCACATTTTGAGTTGGGATGCGAGCTCTGGGCATTGTCGATGAAAATTGTGTAGAGGTCACTGGGAGACTAAGATGGCAATCCAAATCAACAGTGACTTTCCACAGGATCTAGATCAGCTAGAGGGAAGATTTGCACAATTTTGCAGGGAGACAATGTAGGCAGCAAGGGGAGACTAGCAGTGGAAGCTGCATAATTTCTTTGGGCAGGCTGGCAATGGGCTGCAGGAAAAAATTGTGCAAATTTTCTAGGGAGCTAGAAGCGAGATGCGGGAGGCTACTGGAAAAAAATACGCAGATCCGGGAGGTTGTCTTGCTAGACATCCCTGTGTAGTTCTGAGTTAAACAGGATGCTTGGCAGCTGGGAGAATTCTCATGCAAACTGCGCAGTTTTCAGGATGAGTAGTAGGCCAGTTGACAGGGTGACTGGCTAGAAAAAGTGCATAATTTTTTAGGGAAATTCATTGACAGGTAGTGGGTGTTTGTCTAGCATGTATTCATAATTTATTCAGTTAGAAGAAGCAAGCATGCTTGGCATCTTCTGCATAATGTTTTGGAGGAGTGAGGCCTGGGGTCACTGCCTGGTCAAACCCTTCGGTTGACCAACTAGAGGCTTGGTTGATTTTCTTGTGGGCAACACAAATTGAGATATCTTGCTGGAAAACTTCTACGTTGGTTTGGGTGACAGTCATTCAATTCAATTATAGGATTGCGCAACAAAAACTACTTGGGAGGCAACATCAAGCTTTGCGCAATTCTAGGTAGTAGTACATATTTGTTGAGGGTTGAAACTACACATTGCAGCTCAATGGAGGTCCAGGTGTTGTGGTTGGTTTGGTCAACATAGCTTCAATAGAATGACTAAGAGTGTGAATGAGTGACTTCGTACATGAATGACCTTGAGAACACACACTTAACATGACCTGATGACAAGATGCCTCAAACCATCAAGACAACATACACATAGTGTGACTGACCAATGGTGAGAGTGAAACTTGTGATAGATTGTTGAATGACCATGCAACACTTGTGAAATAGTGCATACAACTTCGTTTTTGAGTGTGATAGATGTTTACATAACGAATCAAACTTGTACACATGAAGATGGACTTTGTGCGTAACCAGAACAGGGCTGCAAGCATGACATTATGACCAACATGGAAAAAGATGTCTAGTGAATGGTCAAGCGAGGAGGGTGCAAAGATTCAACACAGGCTCATGAAATGAACCTGAGTGCTTGCAACATCAAGGAAAAACCCAAGGAAGGCTCTGAAATTGGATGTAGGTCAAAATTTTGAAGGGTGTTGCAGCCGCTACAACACTTGGCGACACACTGGTTGAATTCTAGCATCTCTATTTTGGTCCATTGACAGTATAGGGCCTTGGCCTTTTAAGGAGTATTGAATCACTATGTGGGTTACTTCAACTTCCCCACTTACCCCATGGATAGGCATGGTTCTCATTTCGCCAACTCAGTTGAACACAACAACAAGTTTCAGCTTGATCACAGTGTTTCCAAATCGGGAAGGGTAGTTTTGCTCGTGAGTTAAAAAAATTTAGAGTATAAGTTTTCATCTCTAGTGTTGCTCCGCTACTAGTAGGCCTGGATAGTACCCTGGAAGAGTCACATATGAACACACACATATCTCCACTGCCAGCAAGCCTAGTCAATACCCTGGTGGAGTTTCATGCTTCACCTCTCTGCGTAGGAAGCCTTTCTATTCTTTCACCTTTGTAATTTTTAAGAGCACTGTGCATAGGAACTTATTTATTTGTAAGGTGGAATAGGGATCCCAACTTATTGAGAGCATAAGAGGTTGTTCCTTTAGAGAAGCATGTAAGATCTCTGACATAGGTTTTCTCATTTATCTTTCTCCCCTTCTTTGTTTCTACTAGTTGGATAAGCTTGCACACATGGAGGAGAAGGTTGAGTATAGGCACGGGGTTTCCCAGTGTGGACACAAGTTCATGGTTGGGCACAAGCTTCCCTTATAGAGGGCTCATATTTTCCATCAAGAATTCATCAGCTAAAGGTTTTAACCAAGCACAAAGAAGATAGAGGTAGGACTAGCCAAGTGTTACAGTGTCACAAGAATCCTTAGATCTCAACCACATACTCATTCAAAAGCCAGAACTCAGTAGAGGGAAGAACTTATTGGAAAAAAAAAAATAGCATGATATTAAGAAAACAAAACAAAGCGAAGCAAAAATAGCAAAGTGAAAAGACAACAAGCAAGAAAACAAACCAAACCAGTTCAGCAAGAAAATAAGCATGCAATCCAGAAAGCAAAGGCAAGCAAGAAAGAAAACACGACTACGCTAAACGGTCGAGGTTACGTGAATTTTTTTTTCTAGTGAAGCCATCGTAGGCATACCCGACCTAAAACCACAAAGATACAAGAGATTAAATTAGATAAAAAATAGTGTGCAACAAAAAATACAAAAACTTGACAATCTTGCACACGAGAGAGTTCAAGGTATCCCCTGTGGGAAGAAAGATATGTCACAACAACCCAACACACATGCTTACCTCTTCAGTGACTATCATTTTTCAACAAACCTCAAAGGCCTCTTGCGTGTGTGTGTTCTTCTGCACCAATTTTCTTAATGAGTGCGAGGAAGGACTGAAGCTTGTTACTTGTAACACGACTGACCAAGTAAGCTTGTTCTAGCCATTCAACGGTTGGATCTAAAAATTCGTGATGGCTATTTTGAAAGACTCGTGATCTTTGAGTAGATGGGTTCTTAATTCGAGAGAGGGGATCATGATGGTAATTTGGTATAGATAAATAGATCTGATCATTCTAGTTGGTCATGTCAAGATAGTGAGGACCTTCCATAACCATTGGCGCAAGCCGAAGTACCTCACCTACTTGACAAAAGTCTAAGGAGAAGATGTTACATGGTGAAGATCATAGTGCGGAAAGAGACTCTCATTGGATGTACCATTGGGAAAATGATAAACCGCATGACAGTCACCCAATATAGAATAAATATCAAATGAGTTGGTTGAGATGCCAGATTCCCAGTTTAACATGAACATAGAAGATTTTTGAACAATCTTGCAAACGCTCTGAATGATGGAACCAAATTTGTTGTGCATTAGATATGATAGAACACCCACCTCCAACTAGTGAAAAATTATGCAGGTATCACGGTTATCACAAGAATGTAGGAAAGATGCCAACTCTATGAATGTGTGAATCTAGTTGGGGCATGGTGAAATGAGATTAACTTGATTCGCATGATAGGTTGTGTGCTTGTCATCACACAGGGAGATTGTTGGTGTGATGAGTGGGAAAATTTGAAGTGCAAGATTCGCAAGAAGACCAAGGAGCTAATCACGAGAGAGAACGTCTGATAAGTATGATTCTGGACAAAGATAGTCTTTGAGATGATCAACTTCATAGTTCCATGATTGCATGAGAGACGGAAGCTACCAACTTGAATTGGATGTAAGAGAAGTGCATGAAGGAGGACATGCTGTAACAAACTCGTGGATTTAGTCATTAGTGAAAATTTGAAATTTTGAAATATCACACCCGAAATAGTAAATATTTTTTACATGGGGATCCATGTCAAGTGAAACCGTGAAGATAGATGGGTTTTAAGTGAGAAATGAGATCTGATTTGCTTCAAGGGGCTTACTATGGTCACGAGGTCCTAACATAACCATCAACAGACGTTGAAGTGCATCGACTCCCTGGCACGTCCCAAAACTTTCCAGAATTTAAAATTTGAATTTTGAGATGTGAACCAGATCATGCATGGATTGTGGATGGATCTTGTTTTTGATTTCAAAAGTTCTCTTAAGATGGAAACCATCTCTGTCACGAACCTCATCAAAGTTTCTAGCTTCAGCAAGCTGACTTGACGAGTGGTCTTTGTGCCACACATAAGATGATGATGAGTGTGAAGAGTTTTGTGCATTGAGACCATTCTCATCATGGATAGCCTAGCTTCCTAGTATTGATCGAGGGGTAACTCATTAGATCAAGAAGCAAGAGAAGAGGGAGTATCTTTGCCACATGTAGATGTGCTATGAATGCCAAGGAACATGGGAAAGTGATGTGCAAAGGAAGTTTAGATATGGACGTCTGCTTTTACCAGTGTGCATTCCATATTTGAGTTAGAGTGTATATGAGAGAACAACATATCACATGATGTGCTTGGGAGTTCATCACGACATACGGAAGCATGGGAGTGATGAAAACCCAAGACTGGAGATTGATCAAAAGAATTAATTTTTCATGATGTTTCACCAAGATTAATGGATTGATAATCAATCAAGAATGGAATCTGAATGTCTTGATGTGAACCATTTTGAAACATAGAAGAGGAATTGATTGTATCTTCTCCTTCGTACTCCTCCACCTATATAATGGAACTGCCTTGCACATCACCACAACTTTAGCTAGCAGCTTGACAATCAAGAGAATGCACACAACTAGCTTGTGAAGCAGATTGATCAAGTGAGTCATGGTACAAGGAGTCATGGCTTGTAGATGATGGAGGATAGAAGAGACATAGATTAGACTCAAGACTTGGGTTATGAACAGTGATTTCCTCTTGTAGAATGGAGGAATGACTCCTTTCCATAGGCTTTCTGATCCATTCTAGAGTTTCTTTTGTTGGAGTGAGAGACAACTGAGAAGATGACTTGGGAACATGTTGTGCATATTTCTCAGCTTTACGACTACTATAAGGGGGTACCCGCTAAAGAAATTTCTTATCGTTACAACCACTACGAGGGGGCACCCACTTTGAGACCAGAAAGGGAGGAGGACATGAAACAAATGGGGTCTTGGGCTGCTCCCCTACAAACCTAGGGGCCTCATGATCCACAAGAGTCAAGGGGGAAGGGAAATAAGGATGTTCACCGTGTCAGGAAACATGAACCAAGTATTTCAGCTCTTGGCTCATGAAGTCAAGGTCCACAAACCACTCAAAAATTTCATGACAGAGGTGAAGGAAGGGGGTAGAAAATTCCTCAATTGATTCTCCAGGCTTCATTCTTAAACGAGAGATTCTTTCATAGGAATCTTGGTGGTTACACTCATCGAAGGCTTGATGGAGCTCCTTGAGGAGAGTGAGAAGGGAATGGACAGAATTAGGTGGCAGGGTATGACACCGCCGATTAGCATGACCTTCAAGGGTGAGGAAGAAAAAAATGCAAACAAGCCCTTCACTATCGATTTCATGAGATTCACAAAAATGAAGAAAATCATAAATGTGCTTGGTTATGGACGTTCTATCCTCACCGTCAAACTTTAACAAGGATAAGTGATCGAGAAGCTCATCGGGGATTGATAGTTGATTAAGGGAGAAATGAGTGAAACACCCCAAGAGAAGGAATTGTGCATGATCCATTTGGTAAGAGATTCAAAATAGATGTAGTGGGATCATCTTGTTATCTGGCCATCCTTCTAGAGCCAAAAATGTCGATGGTGTTGGACCTGCCAACGTTAAGGGGATCTCCCTAGTATGAAGTCCCAAATAGACCTCACACCATTTGGTGTAAGAGTCCCATCTAGTACGATGGCCTAGTTTCCATTATCTTAAAGATATCCCTTAGCTCTTGTTTGTTATCGTGTGAGAGTGGTTTGATTTATCTTCAAATAGTGAGGTTCACGTTTCTGGTTAATGCTTAGTGCCACTTGTGTCAAAATTCTTTCACTGAAGAGGGAGAGGGTGGAAGTGAGTCTTAGGTTGAAAGGGAATAGTCCCAATTCTACTAGAGACACATAACACATAAAGACATGTGCAGCTTCCAGCAGAGTAGTCCACACGGATGTGGAAGTCATGAACAAAAGGTGAATAGATAACATGTACAACACCTAGCAGAATAGTCCATAGGAGTGTGAAGGGAATTATAACAATTTTAAAAGAATGAATCGGTTGAGTGTCTAGCGGGATATCCTAGAACCCACATGGGCGAGACAATGCTAAAAAATTATACAACACATTTTTGTAAGCATATGTATTAGAAAAAACAAAACAGTTCAATTGTCTTAATACAGGTTAAAGCAACATTCATTACAAGCGTCCAAAGAATAGTCTTACAAACAAATACAATACATGTGTGAAGATGTGCTAGCTTGTTAACATTATTCTAAATTAAGTGAATGTTCCAAGACACATCTGTACACCATTACATCACCAACCCCGATAGCGGGGCATTGGAGCCACTGCTCGCTCCTCAAAGAAAACATTACAGGCTCTCAAGGCTATTTGGGAGGAGCCAAGGTGAAAAGTCCTTTGCATGTACAAATGACGGGTATACATAGCCAAGGGTAAAACTAGCCCTTGTGACTGTTAGACTTCCCTCATGACTCTTTGACTTTCATGACTTCTCAACTTTACATGACTCTTCAGATTTACATGTGGTTATCTTGGACTTACATTGATTAGAATAGTATGGCTCACAGTAGTGATGTGGCCAAGATGAATCATGACACGACTTGACATGACAATGATGGTATGTTCATGTTCGTGGTGGTGTCCATGTCGATCTGTAGTGCTTTTGAGTGATGGATGTGCTCTTGGTGTATCAGAGCTTCACCTCTACATGGAAAGGTGTGCGAAGTCTTTGATGATCTTGGTGTTCGCTTGATGTTTGCATGTGCATGTCTCTCCTTTGCTTGTACTTAGCATAGCCCATGTGTTCGTCTGTTCGCGAACAAATCTCCTTGCATGCATTCCTTGTTCGTCAGTTCACAAACCAATATCCTCGCATGCACTCCTTTTTCATCCCATTCATCATCACGTCATGTCCTATCCATGTACCTGTATTTGCAATCACTCATGATGAGATGGCATCAAATCCAGAAATATCCTAGTCTACCATGATGCATTATCTTTTTCTTTCGTATGCAGGTGACCAGGAGAGAGGACAAGGCTCTGAAACTGCGTAGAGCACATTTCGAGTCGGGGTGCGAGATCCGTGAATTTTCGATGAAAATTATGCAGAGGTCACTGGGAGACTGAGATGGGAAATCCAGATCAGAAGTGAATATCCACGGGATTTTCCTCAGATAGAGGGAAAATTTGTGTAATTTTTCCATGGAGACCATGCAAGCTGAAAGCATAGACTGGCAGTGGAAAATGCACAATTTCTCCATGGAGGCTAGCAGCGCGCTGCAAGAGGCTGTTGACAAAAATTATGCAATTTTTTTGGGGAGTTGGCAGTTGGCTGTGGGAGGCTGCTAGAAACAATTGTGCAGAGTTGGGAGGTTGGCCTCCTGGACATCCCTGCACAGTTTCTGAGTTGAGCAGGATGCTGGGTAGCTGGGAGACTACTCATGAAAACTGTATAGTTTTTAGGATGAGCAGCAGGCTGGTTGATAGGGCGATTGGATGGAAAAACTGCACAATTTTTTAGGGCAGTGCAGTGATAGGAAATGGGTGTTTGTCTGGCATGTCTATGTAGTTTCCTCAGTCAATGGAAGTAGGCATGCTTAGCATCTTATGTGTAATTTTTTGGAGGAGTGAGGCTCGGGGTCACTGCCTGGTTAAACACTCTGGTTGACCAACTAGAGGCTTGGTTGATTCTCTTGCGGGCAACGCAGATTTAGATGTCTTGCTGGAATTAATTTTGCATTTTTCTAGGTGATAGTCAGTTGAATTGATTCTAGGATTGTGTAGCACAGATTGCCTAGGAGGCAGCATCAAGCTCTGTGCAATTCTGGGCAGCAGTACATGTTCATTGAGGGCTAAAACTGCACAATGCAGCTCAGCGTGGTTCAATTTTTGGGGTTGGTATGGTCAACATAGCTTCAACAAAATGACTAAGTTTGTGAATGAGTGACTTTGTACATTCATGAGCTTGTGAATACACACTCAGCATGACTTGACAAGAAGACTCCTTGAACCATCAAGACAACATACACTTAGTGGGACTGACCGATGGTGCACGCGACAAGTGTGACACTTGTGATAGATCATTAAATGACCGTGATGACACTTGTGTGATAGTGCATACAACTTTGTGTGATGTTTACATAAAAAATGCAACTTGTACACACGAATATGGAATTTTTGTGTAGCCAGAACATGGCTGCAAGCATGACAGTGTGACCAACACACAAAAAGCTTTTCGATGAACGATCAAGCAAGAAGAGTGTAAAGACTCAACATGGGCTCACGAAATGAACCCGAGTGCTTGCAAACATTAAGGAAAAATCCAATGAAGGCTCTAAAATTGGATGCAAGCCAAAATTTTGGAGGCTATTGTAGCCGTCACGACAATATCCAACAAAATTGACTGCGTCACTATTTCAATATCTTCTAGGTAAGCAGGGTTTTGTTGTATTTGTTCATTTTCTGAAAACTTTTTTGTTGAATCTCGCCATTGCATTATTTGTTTAAAATACTCAAATACCTTTATGGGAGAAATCATAGGTCAATGCTTGTATTACAGTGTGAAAATCCTTTGCATCAGAAGTTTTTCCTTTGCATTGACTGATCTATGTTTCTTTTCAGTGGTTTTAGGCTTCAATTTTGATGGGTATTATGTCGTATATTAATTGGTATTATTTATTCTTATGTAATTTATGGGTTTTGGATATGAGTTATCATAAACACATCCTGTATTATTTTTCATTTACGGATTAATTTTGTTTGTCATTTTAACGTTGTCTCAATCCTAGCTCTAATAGCCAAGCTTAAAAGAGTGGAAGAAACTTTAGGAAAAATTTAAAGGGTTTCTAATTTTAAGTATTTTTGTTGCTGAAATAAGGTATTGGCTCAAAAAAGGTTCATCGAATTTGTTGAACTTTCCTCATACGTTGGCGATCTAAGTCTCAATATATTCTATGGATTTTGTGATTTAATTATTCTTAGAGTTGTAATCTATGCCCTTTTGGGATTTTCATATTTCATTTAAGTTTCCTATTGAAATTATTGATATATATGATTGAAGGAGGAGAGATAAATAAAATATATATATCCAAGGACTGGTTTTTAGGAGGTTGACATTGCTGGGTTATGTTCAGATTCCTGATAGGTGTTTGTGAGAAAAAAAAATCCTTGCAATGGTTGACATGATGGATATCAATGATGATTCTTTGAGGGGGATTATGAATGTGTTGCCTAATGCAGTAGTGCAGCACATGCTCTCATTTGTCAAAAAGTGCTAGATATGTGGCCATGTGTTATTGTGTTAGTAGAAAATGGAGAGAGGCAATGAGAAACATTTTTAGCCTTTTTTTGAGGTGTTTGTGATGAAGGTTTGATTGAGTTAGATTTTGTTGTAAGCTGCATGGTATTTTCAACATCTGCATTGGAAGGGATAATTATTTATTTCCATTTTTTTGGGAATACCTTACGAGATTGGTTGTCACACACATGCAATTCATCAAAGAACTTGGAACTTCAACTAGATAATCTTGTAGTAAAAGTTCATGTACCCAATTTTCCCACTAAGATTAATTACATTTATTCCTTGCCTCATCTTGAAAGCCTCAAGTTACAGGGTGATCATCTATCACAAGCACCAAATTGGAGCCCTTTCATGAACCTTCATACATTGGAAGTTGTTGGTATTTGTACAGGTGGTTTTTCATTGTCTGACATCATTCATGCATGTTCGATGCTAAAGTGTTTGGCTTTGCTAGGCTATGATGGTGTCAAAGTGGTAATCATTTATTTGCAGCTTCTAGAGCAGTGTGGATTGGATTTTTATGGTATAAGTGATTTCTCTGTCAACATAACTGCTCCCAAACTTTAATCCTTTGAAGTACAAGGAGCTACTAGGATTCGTATAAAGGGAATTCGCTCCCTAAGGCGGCTTTCAATAGAAAACAATGTGGGTTTACAAATTATGTTTTAATATGCTCTTACATATTTTCTTTCAGTTGTTCTGTTTCATATTTTCTAAAGAGTTTGATAGGTATTGTTTAGAGAATGGAATTCACAGAGAGAAGACAGTTCCAGGAACACCACAAGAAAATGGCGAGTCAGAAAGGATGAACATGACAATCATGGAGTGTGCAAGGTGCATGGGATTTCATGCACGATTGTCTTTACAATTTTTGGGTAGATGCTATAGATACTATTGTTTATCTAATAAATATATGGCCTTCAAGTTCCTTGGATGGTGGTATTTCGGAGGAGGCATGGATAGTTAAAATGGTAAACTACTCATTTAAAAAAACATTTGGTTATGAAGCCTTTGTCCACATTAATAAAGAAAATAGAACAAATATTGAGGAAAAATCAAAGAAATGCACTTTTATTGGATATGGTGTTAATGATTTTGGTTATCGCTTTTATGATTATGAAAAAAACAAAATCTTTAGGAGCAGAGATGTCATATTCAATGAAAATGTTTTGTATAAATATCAGCTGCAGGAAAAGAAGCAAGAAAAAGAAAATAGAGAATACATAGTGCTTGATGAGATCACAAGAAAAGTGATGGTGCCTAAAAACCATAATGATCAATAGCCAGAACAACAACCACAATAGCAACAAACACCTCAAACACTTGAAAGTGGTTTTAGAAGATCTAACTGGATAAGTAGACCCCCTAAACGATACTCTCCATCATTATATTATGTATTGTTGACTGATTCTGGTGAACCAGAATGTTATGAAGAAGCAGTGCAGGTAGAACCAAGAAGAAGTGGGAGCAAGCCATGAAAGAAGAGATGGACTTCTTAGCACATAAACAAACTTGGGACTTAGGAAGGTTTCCTACAGGTAAAACAACATTGCAGAATAAATGGGTTTACAAGTTGAAGGAAGAAGATGGAGGTAGAAAAGGGTATAAAGCTAGACTTGCGGTGAAAGGGTTTGCACAAAAAAGGGTATAGACTTTGATGAGATATTTTATCTTGTTGTTCAAATGACTTTAATAGGAACTATTTTAATTCTAGTAGCAACTGAAGATTTGCATATTGAGAGGTTAGATGTAAAGACAGCCTTTCTCCATGGGGAGTTGGAGGAAGAGATATATATGTAGCAGCCACAAGGATATGAGGAAAAAGGGAAGGAGAAACTAGTGTACAAGTTGAAGAAGAGCTTGTATGGCTTAAAATAGGCTCCAAGGTAGTGGTATCAAAAAATCGACAGGTTTATGTCTAAACAAGGTTATACTAAATGTCACTCTGATCATTGTGTTTATCTCAAAAGGAAAAATGATGGCAGCTATATTATATTGTTGTTGTATGTAAATGACATGCTTTTTGCAGGTTCTAACATGTAGGAAATAAATGTGCTCAAAGGAAAATTAGCCAACTCATTTGCAATGAAGGATTTGGGTGCTGCAAAAGAAATCCTTGGTATGAGAATAAATAGAGATAGGAAGAATCACAAATTAACATTGTCTCAATGTGAGTACATAGAAAAGGTGTTGAAAAGGTTTAATATGCAGAATGAAAAACTAGTTAGTATACCTTTGGATGGCCATTTCAAATTAAGTAGGAGTGTCCCAGGAATCAGGAAGAAATGGCTTATATGTCTAAAGTTCCATATGCATCAATACTTGGAAGATTAATGTATGTAATGTTCAGCACAAGGCCTGATATTGCACATGCAGTGGGAGTTGTAAGTAGGTACATGAACAATCCAGGAAAGGAACAGTGGATGGCGGTGAAGTGGATTCTCAGGTATTTGAGAGGTACCGCAAATCACGCATTATGCTTTGGTGGCTAAAACATTTCTCTACAGGGATATGTTGATGCAGATATGGCATGTGATAGAGATAACGGGAGGAGCATGTGTTGGGCATCAGATACCCCCACAACATGGTTTTTGGGCTCAAAGCCCGAGCTTTTGGTCAAATGTATTGTAAAGACTCCGCGAAGTATGGGCGTAGAGTGAGATATGTATGGTTGAGTCATAGGGCTATCCTCCCTAAGTTATGTAAAGTAGAATAAAGTAATGTCGGCTTACCCATGGTCCGCAGACCATGGGATTGTATAAATAAGAGCGAGGCTCTAAATTGTAAATTAGTTAAGTTAAGTGAGAGCTATGGAGAATTAATAATGTATGCAAGATAATTCAGAGTCTATAAGTCCGAGTCTTGGGTCGTAGTAGTAGGAAGAGACTCTGCCGCTAAGTGCGCAGAGGCCTAGTAGAGTCCGCAATTAAGTGCACGGACCCCTATAGCTGAGTGTGCAGGGAAGAGTTGAGTTTGTAATCACAAAAAAATCAAAAAGATAAGTTTGATTCCAATCTTTTGTATCTGTGTTTTATCTTACTATTTATGCCTTTATGCTGTTTGATGATTATGCACATTTATATGAATATTGAACATTATTAAGAACACTGGGGCTCACACAGATATGTTAAGTAATTGAATAATAACGAAGTAAGAATAAGGAATTAGTGTAATAACTTCATCATGTTGCAATCAAGGCTGCGTGAAGGTAGCATCACAGGCTACAAGGGATAGATAGCTGCATGAAGCAACATGTGCGCAGGGTCGAACCGCGAACCACCAAAACCCATTAGACATCTCTAGGGTGTGGAAACCTGGTTCCAGCACCCTCCCATACTACCTCGGGTGAGACCTGTTAACACTCAGGTTGTCCCTAAGCTCCTGAAGGGATACGGCCGAGGTAACCACAAACCAATATTTGGATTGCAGGTTCTAGCCCACCTATAATCAGAGAGGGCTATCTCTTAATGATTTAGCTTTGTTGATGATGATTTTAGGCTAGCTATTGGGTTCAGTGGGTTTTGTTCAGGTTTGGTTGGCATTTGAATGGAAGGAAGATGCATTCAAGCAGAGAGGCATGCATAGGGGATCAATTTCAAACCATTGGGCATGGAGTCAAGGAGTAGGACCGTAGGTAGGCTTTCTTTATCACAAAGGAATATGGAGCAGGGTAGCTGCACATGAAACAACCTTCAAGCTAAAGAGATGGGGTGAAATGTAAGGAATGAGAGGCAAATTAAGAATCTCTCAAACAGCTTAACAGAGGGAAGGAGAATGAGCTCTATATAGGGGCAGTTAAGAATCCCTGGATAACTGTCATACATGGTGAATCAGGGAAAATATGAGCCAGATGGAATTCATATTTATGCCTAAAAACAGATGAAAACATAAAGAAACAGGCAGAAATTGAGCACAGAGTGCAATTAAACAAATTCTAGGCTATTCTTTCTTTCTGCTGTTTAGATAATGATATATGAATGGAAGAACAGAGGTGAGAAGCACTTATTGAGTCATGTATTAGCACAAGAATTCCATAGTCACTCTTCAACCATTAAACACAGCACACAGTTCATTCTCCGAGCTCTTAAGCAATCTTTGATTATAGAAATTATCACATATACAGTGCGAGTCTCTGCTCGGGCAAAACATCAAACCAACAAAGACCAACCCTCATTACATTTTTTAGGGTGGTATATATAGGTAAAATATCCAAAAGTATTTATTACATCTGACCTAAACAGGTTCGCGGGAAAGCCTTCAACAACCTAACTTATGCTGGAATTAAATGCAAGTAGATATCCTTTGGGCTGCGACAGAGGCAACTCGATCAAAATGAATTTATGTGGTGTCTTTGGTGACCTGGTGCAGTGGTTCTACAATAGTTGTGCTTTGAGTTCTGGTCCATTGATTTTATGTGAGTTTTAATGTGCATTCATTTCTGTTGGTGAGCTTTGAATGGTTCCTTAACTGCTTCTTGACTTTCAAGGTTTTCTTTTAATGTTTCATTCACCTCGAGCCCTGAGAAGATTTTCACTGATACACTTCGCCGCAACACTGATACTCTTTAACATCTGAACCGGGTCTCTCTCTTTCTTCTGATACGCTGAAATTCGCAAAATCGGGCCCTTTCTGCCTTTTTTCGGTGCAAAAATGGCTGAGGAATCAAAAGATTCCCCATTTTGGCCCATTTCCCATAGCGATGCGCGATTAGCACTAAGCACTAATCGCGCATCGAAAACTGCCCCTGTTTCTCATTCCGGGCTTCCGAAGCTTAGATCTTGCACTTGCGTGTTTTTTAGCTACTTACGTCAGCGGTACGACAAATGACGTCAGCATGATGCCAGCAGTGGGACCCTCTTGTATGGTGAGGACATCAGCATGATGACGTCAGCAGGGTGATGTGGCAGTACGACAGGGTGATGACATGGCGGTATGGTGGCAGGAGGCCCACGCAGGAAGGAAGGGGTGAGGTGGAGGTGATGTGGCAGGGTGATGCGACAGGATGACATGGTGCCCACGTCATACAAGGGGAGAGCGGTAAGCGGTTGGCGTTGGACTGCTTTTGGTACGGAGGTGGTATTTATCAAGGGCGGCCCGATGTAATCGGATGCTGCTAGCTATCCCGGTGTACGACGGCGAAACCGTCGGCCATCAGGTGCTAACTAACCATCACGAAAGGGCGCCCAATATGTATGAGGGCCGACGGGAGGGGAAGATGGTTGGGGTTTAGTGAAACAGCGCGCGCATTAAACCATGGATTATTTGTGGCCGCGGGTGGGTTTGGACTTTAGGTTAACGATTAATATGTTTCGGCGCTTTGGTTATTTTTTAATCAAACATTAATAAATCCCAAAAATGCAATGCGCGGGGGTTGGTTAATGGATTTGGAGGGGTTTTTTGTGTTTTGGAAGGATTCCAAACACCTCGGAGGGGAAATTTATGCAGAAATGAGGGTTCTTACTAAGATCCAGGTGAACTTAGTAATTCCCAAGGGGAAATTTATGGTTATGTTTCAACTAGAGGGAGGGGATATTTACATAGGGGAATTATTCACATAGTTTTAGTAGGGGGAAGGGAAATAGATAGGGATTTACATAATAATGTCAGGAGTTAATATGAAAATGAAAAGAAAGCGCTAAGTCTCAGAGATCTTAGGCTTTAAAGGGGAGATAGAACTTTGTAGAGAAAGTATGGACCCTCCTTGAGTAAAGCAGATCTTTACCAAGGCAAATGATATGGAAAATGATGAAACTAAGAGATATCAAGCAGATCTTGACCTCTTTAGGGGAAGTTAGTAAATGATTTAGGGAAGAGGAAGAAGGGGAAGTTAGTTATGCCTCGCTTGAGCTCCTCCATACAGATTCTCGCCTTGCAATACTGATTTGAAATAGATATAACACTTGAAAACACAAAACTGATCACAATCACTGATTCTGCAACCACCAACCTACCTACCCAGCCTACTTACCTAGCATTTTTTCTTCTTTTTTGTTTGGGTGAATTTGGACTTGCAGACCCAGCTTTTCAACTTTTTTTTTTTTGTCTTCCTATCTACATCTACACTTATTTCTTCCAAGGGCCCAGATTAAGCATTTGGGCTCCTTTGATTCTCTACCTGTCTAAGAATCTACCAAGATTAAGCTGTTTGGACAGATATTCATTCTCTATATTCTAAAACAGGAAATTGAAACCTAGGGAGACCAAGATTAAACTGTTTGGACCTCCCTTTGATTGAAATTTGTTCAAAATGGAATAATACATCAAAATTGGAACACAACAGTGGCACTTGAACTGGTACTTTCTCCTAGCCTCCTTGCTGGCATCTGTAGCAAATATGGAACATTGCAGCATGCAAAGAATGACATAATTGGCATGTAAAAATGCCAATCATGAACGATGAGTAACCTGCTGCAACATGAGGCTAACAAGACCTCAGTCCGCGCACCATGAACTGTTGCTGAAAGGGCGGGTATTTTCAAGAACTTTTTGGCTAAATCATCTCTGAACCTGGGTTAGGCCCATACAAGGCAACAATGGTTTTGTTGTCAGGACTGTGATCTGCATAAGGGATGTTTGATGTTGTGGCACTGGAATCTAATGAAGAAAGAAATTTAAGAGTGGTGGGACAAAAAGATTCACGAGTTCGCGATGCAGGAAAATAGGAATTCATGAGTATCTAAAGAACAGTGGTTGGAGCACTACTTATATACAGAAATCCACGAGATTTTCTTTGCTTCCTTTCCTTCTGAGCTATACGAGTGGATCGCGAAGCTAGCAGACAATCAAGGAATATGAAGGCTTGATAAACTGGTTGCGTGGACTCCGGAATTGGTGCATAGATTAGAAGCCTCGGAAGATAAGATTTCACATTATGGACCATTGGCTCGACCGAATTATAGGTGGATTTATCACTGAGTTCGCGGCAGATATGACTGTCAGCCATAGTGAGGCGGAACGATGCTTCCTCAAAGGACCGCAAGGTAAGTATTTCAAGTCTTTGAACACTTGGCTTAAGATGTTATTATGTGAAAAGTGGGTTATGCAAATAAATTAATGTTTTCAACTACGCAGAGTGGGAAGACATATAGAAATGAAGGTAGCATAGGGATAGAGAATAACCCTTTGATTTCACTGCAAAGAGAAAGCGAAGAAGATCTTGTGGAAGTTTCACCGAGAAGTGTGGTCAGTCTGATAAGATAGTGGATCTCATGCTTACCACCTCAACCCACACTACCACCTGTCTCACAATTTTCATCTCCATCTCCACCCACCCCACCTCTACCGCCCTCACAGTTCAGTATGGCGAGCGTGATCAAACTTCTGGTATTCATAGGAGTAGGGAGTGAAGACCTAGACTAGTTTTGGTTCGTCGTGAGGGTCGTATGGGAAGCACAAGGCATGGTGGATGACAATATAAAGAATGTGACTTTGATAAGCGCGTTGCAGTACTGTGCACTAATGTGTTGCATTAAGAACTCTAATGATAATCTAAATGCAGGAGTCACAGAAATTCAAGCAGCACTGAACAGGGAATTTAGCAGGTCAAAATCGGAGACACAATTAATTATTGGATTTAAGGAGATCACGATGCTCCTGGGTGAGACCCTCTAGGATCTAGATCAAAGACTAAAGAGCATGATTTGTGAAACCAACATGACATTGACTGATGCGCAGTACTGCTCATTGTTTGAAGCATCACTATCACCACTTTTAAGGATGACGTCACAACAAAAACTTTCCACGTAGGTTGAAGCTTTGGAGATGGCAATGAGATTGCATGAGACCCCTATACAAGATTCTAGGTTGGAAGTCTAGCAAATCCATGCACAACTACAAAATTTATGTTTGGAAACGCAGAGTCTGAAGCAAGACAGGACACCGCGGCTGGAGGCGTGCGAAGAAGTATGGTGCGTAAAGTGTAAAGGTCAGGGGCATGATAAGGACCATTGTCTAGTTTTTGTGAACTACTTAGCAGTAGGAGGACCAATGCCAGTAAGACCAAAGGCACAAGTAGGGCCCAACATAGCGCCTGCATTATGGTGCATGATCTGTTAGATAGGAGGGAAACACATTATAGATAATTTTCACCTATTACAAAAGTATACACAGACGTCCCAACAATTGTTCTGTAATTTTTGTAGGTCAGTAGGTCACGATGAGCACACTTGTTGAAGCTATGAACTAATGATGGATCGAACTCCTGCCTACAGAATGTGGACCGAAATGTGAGGCCTCGATCCGAACACAGTGATGGCACGTGTTGGATTTTAGGGGAACGAATGAGGACGAGGGGGAATGGGACTAGGAAGGGGTCACAGACAACTAATTTGTTACAATTACAGAGGGCCAGGACACTATGCCTATGATTGTACGAATCCACCAGAACATTGTGTTTGTACTGTACCCAGTTTGATCACGAGATAGAAGATTTCCCTACATTGATAACAAAGCTATGTGAAAAGGGGGTACTCCAGCCTCCCCCAACTCAGAACGTACAAATGATGAGGGATGAACTGTGTGAAGAGGACCTGAATGTAAACATGATGCTTAGAAATGGTCTCACGATAGGAGATGACAATAGCAAACAACCTGAGGAAAATGAGTGGGTTTGCAAGGCACCTACAAAGGAACCTAAATTTGATTTAGAGCGTGCAAAGGAGACATTCATGGATGCTAGGAAGAGCTTCACAGAGGCCTCCACTTCAGATAGTAAGGATCAACTAGAATCAAGGATGGATCCTTAAATGCTCACTACCTTTATGGAGACATGCATGAAATTGTTGCGTGATAGTATGGTGGTAAAAGGACTATAGGAGCTTATCACTAGGTGCATGGGGTCAGGAGAACTGCACATGGTACGAAAAGTTGGAAAACATACATTGTGCATAGGAAGATAAATGAGATTGATTGCGCAGATTGGGCAGTATGAAATGGATTAGGTAATTCTAGATTTAGGATCAGACGCGAATGTATTACCAAAATAGTCATGGGAACACATGGGTAGGCTTGCGTTTTAGTGGTCTCCAATTCAATTACACATGGCTAATCAACAGAAGATCATACCGATGGGGAGACTGCAAGGGATAATAGTGGATAATGAAGGTGCGAACGCATTGGCAGATTTTGAAGTGATAGAGATTGTCGATGATAGCAATCCCTATCCAGTGCTACTGGGCCTAGGTTGGGCCATTGATATGAATGAAATCATAAACTTGAAAAAGTGCAAAATGATTTTTGAGAAGAAGGCACTATGCGTCGTAGTACCACTACACCCTAGGATAGTGATGACGATATTGATTGCATCTATAAGATAATGACATGAGAATAGGATTAGGTGAATCCAACTGCAGATGGTAGGATTTCATGGGAGTGCGAAAGATCCTACACTTCAGATTCAGATGAAGAAATAGAACGATGGCAGAATTGGCTACATGAAGTAACAAAACTCAACTGCAATATAATGATGAGATCACTGTACTGTGTGACAATAGAGGTACACGAGCCAATGTATGATGGATTGACTGTGGTGGAGGAATTTTTGAAAAAAATTTAGAGTGCAGTACCAAAACAACAGTGGTTCGATGCATTGAAATGGGCACTATGCACTACACCCACAAGATGGTGGGGTACTCATCAAGGAAGTTTTGGGAGCTGGTGTGAATGTCGAAGAATGATGCACCTACAATTTGGGAAACTGCAACTGTGACTAAAAGAAAAATATGATGGTTGGGATGATCCACACTCACACCTCGCGAAATGGACCAAGGCCTATGGGGACGAGCCATAACTAGAATGGGTGCATTTGTTCTATCATACTTTGGATGTCATTCCCACGAATTAGTATATGGAAATAGAGCTCCATCATGGTACGAGCAAGTGGGATATTTTACACGAGGGATTTCTGTTAAATCTCACCTTTGAAGGTCGATGGTGGGATACTATTGATGATGCGCTACAAGCAGTAAGAACTATTATCTTTAACATACCACAGAAGCCAATAGAAGCACTTCAGCCAGAATGGGCAACACAGTTGAACTGCACGTTGGAGTGTTACAATGTAAATATTGAGGAGGAGGATGAGGACCCATGAAATATTTGCATTCTAGAAACAGAAGGATATCGCGAGGTTCAAGGACCCTCGATTGAGGATCTTGACATCACCACGCCGCTCAAAGCGAAGAAGGTAAACATTGGCACGGAGGTGGATCCAAAGTATGTGACGCTTGGAGATTATTGGGATGCTTACACGGAGGATAAGGTCATGGAGTTACTTTGTGAATACAAAGGCTCAAAAATTATGGAGTTAAAAGGGATTATTGGTGACTTGGGAGTGATGAAGATCAACCTAAAGCCTGACGTGAAGCCGGTCAAGCAGAGGCCTTACTGATTGAATCCAAAGTACACAAAAAAGGTCTGTGAAGAATTAGACAAGATGCTCGTAGCCAGAATTATTGAGCTGGTGGAAGTATTTGATTAGGTAAGCCCTATGGTAGTACATGAGAAAAAGCAGAAGGTCGAAATAAGAATACGTGTGGACCTTAGAAAGCTAAACGACGCCTGTGTACACAATCCATTCCCAACACCTTTTACTGATGAAGTACTGGAAAATGTTGGTGGACAAGAAGTGTACTCGTTCATGGATGGGTTCTCAGGGTACCACCAGATTAAGATCGTGCCGGAAGACAGGAAAAAAATGACCTTCATGACAAAATGGGGCTATTTCCAATACACAATTATGCCATTTGGATTGAAAATGCACCAACGATATTTTCGTGCATCGTCGTCGCCGCGTTCAAAGAATACATCCACAAATTCTTGGAAGTTTATTTGGATGATTGGACTATTTTTGGGTTAGTGAAACACTATGTGGAAAGTTTACGATTGATGTTGGACACTTGCTGATGACACCAGATTGCGCTAAACCTTAAAAAGTGCACCTTCCTTGTTCCCTCTTGGAATCTATTAGGACATGTAGTCTGCAGACAAGGGCTAATGGTGGATCCTATGAAGATTGTAGTGATTGTAAATTTGGAAGCATCGCAAAGTGTTAAATAGTTGCACGCTACCTTGGGACACATGGATACTATAAGAATTTTATTAAAAGCTATGCCCAAATTACCGCACCGATGGAAAAACTACTAAAACAATATGTCACATACTGCTAGAATGATGATTGTATGAAGAGTCTGGATGTTCTAAAAGAGAAGTTGGTGTCCACTCCAATCCTGTTTTTTTCCAAAATGGGATGTGGAATTTCATGTCCACATTGACACGTCGTGTATCACACTGGGAGAAGTGCTTACCCAGGAAGGTGACGAGGGCTTGGACCACCCTATTGCATTTGCAAGTCAGCGATTATCAAAAGCCAAGAAGAACTATTCCACAATCAAACACGAGGGGTTAGCCATGGAGTATGCGCTCCAAAAGTATCGACACTATTTGCTCGGAGGACATTTCAAAAGGTATACTGATCATTCTGCGTTGAAATATCTGGTCAATAAGATTGTTTTGGGGGGGCGCATATGCAGGTGGCTCTTATTGTTCTAGGAATATGATTTCGAGGTTGTAGTAAAGCCGGGACGCCTGAATGAAGGACCGAATCATTTATCGTGCATTGAGATGGGCGGGAAACCTACTAATCTAGAGGACAAACTACTTGATGCCCAACTTTTTGTGGTGTGCATTACGAACGGACACTTTGACGATATAATCCATTTTTTGATGACAGGGACTGCATCAAAAAAATACTTTGTCCAACAGAAGAAGGAATTAGTGGTGCACACAATGGATTTTTCTGTCATCATGGGGCACCTATACAAGATGGGAAATGATGAAATTATGTGACGATATGTACCAAAATTTGAGCAGAGTCAGATCCTTGCGGAAGCACATGGGGGCACTGTCGAAGGACATTATGCAGGACATGCAACCGCATAGAAAATACTTCGCACAGGGTTATGGTGGCCAACTCTGCACCAGGACTCCAAAGCATATTGTAAGGCCTGTGATGTATGCCAGAGAACTGGGAAACCATTGCAAAGGGATGAGATGCCACTGAATCCACAAATAACACTGCAACTATTCGAAAAATGGGCAATCAACTTTGCGGGACTGATCAAACCTCAGGGAAAGATGGGTGCGCACTACATCATCACCATGATGGAGTATCTGACACGATGGGCAGAAAAATAGCTGGTCAAAGATTGCACGACTTCTACAACTGCAAAGTTATTGTTTGACAATGTGTTGACCCACTTTGGCTATTCGAAAATCTTAATGAGTGATTGCGGAACACATTTTTTGAATGAAACCATCAGCACACTTAAGAGAAGAGTTCCAAGTATATCATCAGAAGAGTACACCGTACCACCCGCAAGCCAATGGGACCGTGGAGGCTTTCAACAAGATATTGGAGACCGCGCTGACCAAAGTGTGCAACGCACAACGAAATGCTTGGTACCTGCACATCCCTGCTGTGTTATGGGCTTACATGACCACATGTAAGAAGCTAACAGGACAAACACCTTTCCGGTTAGCTTATGGTGTAGAAGTTGTCATGCCAATGGAATATATTATACTTAGTTTGTGAATCGTAGTGCTCACAGGAATGGCGGACTGCGAAGCCCTGGAAGAAATACTAGCGTAATTGGAAGAACTTGAGGAAGAACGATTTTTGGTTGGGTTTCATCAGCAGGTACAAAAGGAGCATGAAAAATCTTGGCCCAATTGTCATATCAAGTTGCACACTTTCAAAGTCAATGATTTAGTGTTGCTGTATGACAGTAAGTTTGAAAAATTTCCAGGAAAATTCAAAATGCATTAGTTGGGACCATACATGGTTCAGGAAATCATAGACGGAACTGCGGTCCAACTTGTCAAGCTGAATGGTGAAACTTTCCCTAGTAGAGTAAATGGCAGCTGCTTGAAGCTCTACATTGGTAGGTCAACTACCTAACTCCACGATAGCAACACAGTATTCACACTCCAAGGAGCTGGATAGCAATGCGGGACTATAAATGTATGCCGATGCAGATGAATGAAAACATTTTGAACACAAAAGGTTAAAAAGTGAGAAAACAATAGGACCAATACACCACATAGCAGTATGCTATGGATTTCCGAGTAGCGTGGGAACAACTCAATGGACTCCATGCCAAGGTCACTGCACCAATTGAGTGACTCGAGGGCGAGTCACAATGTTTGTGTTGGGGGCTTTTTGGGCATCAGATACCCCCAGAGCATGGTTTTGGGGCTCAAAGCCCAAGTTTTTGGTCAAATGTATTGTAACAACTCCACGAAGTATGGGCACGGAGCGCGATATGTATGGTTGAGTCATACGGTTGTCTGCCCTAAGTTATATAAAGTAGAATAAGGTAAGGTTATAAATAAGAGTGAGGCTCTAAATTGTAAAATAGTTAAGTTAAGTGAGAGATATGGAGAATCAATAATGTATGCGATATAGTTCGGAGTCTGTAAGTATGAGTCTTGGGTCATAGTAGTAGGAAGAGGCTCTACAACTGAGTGTGCAGAGGCCTAGTAGAGTCCGCAGCTAAGTGCGCAAAACCCTATAGATGAGTTCGCAGGGTGGAGTTGAATTTGTAATTGCAGAAAGAATTAATAAAGATAACTTTGATTCCAATCTTGTGTATCTGTGTTTTGTCTTACTATTTATGCCTTTATGCTATTTGATGATTGTGCACATTTATATGAATATTGAAAATTATTAAGAACACTAGGGCTCGCACATATATGTTAAGTAATTGAATAATAACGAAGTAAGAATAAGGAATTAAGGTAATAACTTTCACACCGTGATCAAGGCTGCACGAAGGCAACAACACTCGTTGTGAGGGATAGATAACTACGTGAAGCAACATGCACGCAGGGTTGAACCATGAACCGCTAAAACCTATCAGACATCTCTAGGGTGCGGAAACCTGGTTCCAACACCCTCCCATACTACATCGGGTGAGACTTCAGTCTGCGCACCGTGGACTGTTACCAAAAGGGCCGTTAGTTTTAGGATTTGTTTGGATAAATCATCTCCGAACCTGGGTCAGGCCCATATAAGCCAAAATTATGTGTTTACTATAGGTGGAATAGGTGTCAGTTGGATCTCAAAACTGTAAAGTGTTGTTGCACTCTCAACAATGGAAGCAGAGTATGTTGCTGCTATAGAGGCTAGTAAAGAAATGATTTGGTTACAAAGGTTTCTGGATGAATTGGGTAAGAAGCAGGAGTTGGGCAAGTTATATAGTGACATCTAGAGTGCCATACTTCTTGCAAAGAACTCTACATTTCATTACAAGACTAAACATATACATCTCAAGTGATTTTTCATACAGTTAGTGTTGGAATATGGACAGTTGAAGCTGAAAAAGATACACACTAGCCAGAATCCTATAGATATGTTAACAAAAGTTGTAACTAGGGAGAAAATGAAAATATTCTCAGTTTCAATTGGTCTTTAAGTATGAAAAAGAAGATGAGAAATAGCTAGGTCCAAAGTGGAGTCATTGTCCAACAAATGAAGCAGCGGTGGAGTTGCTATAATCAATCTCCAAGTGGGAGATTGTTGAGTGTGGAGCTTGATTATCTTCTTTTTTAGAGGTATGGCCACATTGGACCCTAGTTCGTAATGTGGTAACAATGTTGCCCATAAAATATACGCTACAGGGGGGGTCAAGGAGGGGCCTTGCGACCTTTGGGAGTGCCCCCCCCCCCCCCCAAGTGGGGGATCGGGGACAATGCCCCAAGCTAAAAATAGATATGAAATTTCCTTGTAAAATGTTGTAATTTAGTAGTCAATCTGGGCCATTCATTAGGAGGCGATCTGACGGTAGAAGCTATGTTTAATTTATGGTTTTTTTCCCTAGAAGGCAACCCCTCACTATATATGAGGGAATTGTATTGCGTCTATGTAGATCTGTATTATGATCGAGAAGAGAGAGGAGATTGAGCAAGAGAGAAGAGGGAATTACAATGAATTTTATATAGGTTGTGTCTCTTCAGTTTGCTGGATCATATAAAAGGAAGGACTGGCTCTTGTTTTATGCATTTTCTGCATTTATATTTTTGCAATATTTTATGTGTTCCATTGCTCTATAATATATAATTTTCTAACATAAGTAGAGTTGAAATGTTCTCTTATAATTATCGATTTGATTATCACATTTTATTTTGAGATGGATATGGTAATCTATAGAAGCTATACATTTTGGCACTTCTAAGGTGTCATTTTTCCTTCTCTTTGATATAGAGCTTTGGGATATCAGGAAATGATGTTTAGGTTTCATTTTTAGTTTCTATATTCTATAGATTTATAAAGAGAGAACCTTTGTAAACAGTTTAATCACCATTAGATGGATTTCTGTTGGTGGCAGAATCACTACTATTTGGAAAATATTGGATAGCAGAATATTTGGAGGAGATACTATTTTTTCCTGTAATCATAGCATGTGTATCGCAGATGCTATCCTTATTGAATATGATCTCTCCATTGCTTTTATTATTTCCTGATCATAAACCTAGAAATGGCAAGTTTTGGAATGATTGGTTTTTTTATTGAAACAAAAATTGTTGTATAATTTCATGAATTCTATCCTTGGTTTATGTGATACATTTTTACAAGCTTTGTAGCTTTATAACCTTTTTTGGATGGTTATGGCGTACTGAAAAATGTGTTTGATCATTTGTTTTAAGCAATTTTGGGTGTTATGCCTTACGGATCTTCTCTATTTGATATCCATAATAATTACAAATCATCTACTAACCACATATCCCTAATTGGTATTTAATCTAAATCTACACTCCTGCATTCTTCCACTCTCCTTATGTGTTTTACTAGATTTTTATTTTGAACCATATTTAATTATGAAGGTGCTAAACCTAAAAAAATGAACCATATTGAATTTTATAGTGATAAACCTAAAAAACATTGTAAACTCTCACAGTACAAATGAACATTGCATATCATTAAATGGTCATCTTTTATATATTTGTTCTTTAAGAGTTTTGATGTAGCTTTTGGTCTTTAGCCAAAAATATTATTTACAATGCACTCTCAAATGGTCATCTTTTACATGATTGTCGACCATTCCCTTAATAATCATCAGTTGCATATTTGTACTTCAGAGTATATAGGTTTAGCATTTAGTTAGAGAAATAGATGGCTTACAATACCCTATTTTACACATCAGTCGACTGTTCACCTAATAATCATAAATTATGTTAAATGCTAAACTATAATAGAGCTCTTACACATAAGGAATTTCAGTTGAGCACATTTTAGAATCTAACCTCTAATGTACTAAAGTTGGCTTATCCGGCCTGACCTAGGTTCAGAAGAAGTATTTAGCCAAACAAATCCCGCAGCTATCGGCCCTTTTGGCAACAATCTGCGAAGCACAGACTGAAGTCTCACCCAAGGTAGTAGGGGAGGGTGTTGGAACTCGGTTTTCATACCCTTGGGATGTCTAAATGTGGTTTGTGAGGTTCGTGCACCATTCTGCAGCCTCGCGCTACGCCAGATTCACGCAGATCTGAATACCATTATCGTGCTTATTACAGATTGGATCAATTATTATTATTATTCTGATCTAGTTAGGGTGGTCCTTAAGTGAACATTTATTACTTCTGGTTATTTTGGGCATCAGGAATAATCCCAGTTCACAAGTATTTAACAGTAGAAATGCATAGATCATAACAATTCATTTATCATCAAGGAGTAAAGTCACAGTTATCATAGAATTCAGAAGAAACTTATCTTTATTAACAATCTTCCCTAATACATCTAGATCCACCCTGCACACTCAGCTACAAGGTTCCCCACACACAACTACGGACCTTCCTCTACACACACAGTTGTAGAGCCTCTACCCTCTACCCAAATTCCCAACTCAGACTTACAAATGCTTCTTACTCCAAGTACCCATTTCATTTCATCCCGAAAATAATTGCCTTTCCCTCATAGAGCTGTGCTCTATTTATACCTTCCCTGGGCTTGCCATCCCAGCTCGTGCCAACTCTATTTATATTTCTTTACATTATTTTTGGGTGTAGTACCCTTTGACTCAACCTATTCCAATTCGTGCTCCATGCATTCAGGGGAGTCTTTATCCTAACTTTACCCAAAATGTCCAGCTTCGTGCCCCTTAACCATTGCATGGGGCTTCCGCTACCCAACAGTCCCCCAACACAATCATCGTGACTCGTCCCGAGTCACTCACCAGTGCAATTAGACGCTATGCCTTGGCTTCATGGTTCGCATCCCTTTTAGTGATGCTCGTTGTCCTGTTTCTCCCTCATTGTCTCCTGCAACCCTTCGTCCAGCTCTCGCTTTAGTGTTTCTACCACATCTCGCAATCGATGATGCTCATTCTGCTCTGCTCGATTAACACGGAACACCCCCTCCAAGGAATTTAGCGTGAGCGGGGGAGCCACATACAAACCTCCTGGTAACATCGTAGACACTTTCAACCTTCGTATCTTTTCCTCGCACTATCTATTGCTTCCTGTGCTACAATTTTGCAAGACCTTTGCTACTATCCGCAAGATCCCAATTGTTGAGGAGCATCAGAGGTGCCTTTTTAACTGCATCTCCACTGATGGTCGCCATCTATCTATCCTTTGGGTGGTTGTAGTGCGCCATCCTACCCCTGGGCGAGGTGACGACATCCGGACCAAGTCTACTACATGTTCCCTTTTTCTTGGTACATCCCCTACTAGTGATGTTGCAGTGTGTAGGATGCCCACCATACTCCTTAGAGAGTCTTATTTCTCCATTGGCCAGATTACTACCTTCGGGCTCATGTCTCGTGCCGAGAGAAGATAGAGCTCCATTTGCATTTCCGAAGTGTAAGCCGCCCAATGGATCCCCGTTGGAGATTTATAAGTCCTGTGACTTTCAATTGCACTGATTGCCGCATGTCCCTGCTCATGTAAAGTCCTCGTGTAAAATCTGTGGTAGCTTGTTCCATATCTGGCTCATACTGTTTCCCTTAATTTCTTGCCACGCGCTCCCTTCTGCCAAAATGCAGACATCTTGTCATGAATAGTGATATCAACGGTCATCATTCCTAGTATCAATGCACCCGCATGGTTCCTTTCGCGCAACCATGACCCTCGTTTTTGGCCAAATGTATGCGCACCCTGGTGCTCATGCATTTGTCCCCCAGACTGCTTTATCATCCCTCTCTCTCTTTCAACTAGTTGGAGCAATGAGACTATCCTCTGAACGGTTACTCAGGCGGTCGGCCTACCCGTGTAGAGCTTGAGGCGATTGCCACTCACTCTTCTTGGGAAGGGGTCTCCATTGAGTTTGGCCAGCTGAACCACATCCCCATCAGTTACTTCTTTAATGACGTAAGGCCCCAACCAATGCATGTGTAGTTTACCTGGGAATTTCTTGAAATTACTGGCATACAACAAGACTAGATCATTCTCCTTGAAAGTGCACACCTTGATACGACGATTGTGCCACGCTTTCTTGCACTATTTCTATACCTGTTGATGGAATCTAGCTAGGCCGTTAGTTCTTCGAATGCCCCACGGTCTACCATACCTGTGACAACCGCAATTCATAGACTAGGCATAATATATTCCATAGGCATAACAGCCTCCTTGCCATATACTAAGTGAAACGGGGTCTGGCCTGTCAATTTTTTGCTCGTAGTTCGATATGCCCATAGCATAGTAGGGATGTGCAAGTCCTAGTTGTTTCGTCACACATTACAGACCTTAGTTAACACGGTCTCCAAAATTTTGTTGAATGCCTCAATAGTCCCATTTGCTTGTGGGTGATATGGCATACTCTGTTGGTGATATATCTGGAAGTCCTCAGTGAGTGCACTGATTGTTTCATTTAGAAAATGCGTTCCCCTATCACTCATGAGAATTTTGGGATAGCCAAACTGGGTCAATACATTTTCGAACAAAAACTTCACTATTGTCACAGCTATGCAATCCTTTACCAGCTATGCATCGACCCATTAGGTCAAATAGTCAGTCGTGGTGATGATATATCGTGCCTGTCTTTCTGGGCGGTTCAATAGGCTCGACGAAGTCAATCGCCCATTTCTCAAATGTTTGTAGCATCATCTACGGTTGGAGCTGCATTTCATCCCTCTGCGATGGTTTTCAAGTCCATTGACATACATCGTAGGCACGACAGTATGATTTTGAATCTTGATGTAAGGTGGGCCACCATAATTTGGCGCGAAGAATCTTCTAAACTGTGGCGTGGCCCACATAATGTCTACCAACAACCCCTCCATGTGCTTTGGCCAGGATCTATCCACACTTGAATTCTAGTACATATCGATGCAATATCTCATCGTTGCCCATCTTATAGAGATGGCCTGCAATTACGATAAAATCTGTTGTGCGAATTACTAATTCCTTCTTTTTTTGGACAGAATACCCCTGCGGCGCAGTGCCCATGGTTAAAAAGTGGATGATGTCTTCAAAGTGGTCATCTCCAACACATACGGCATAAAACTGGGCATCTGACAGTTCTTCCTCTAAGTTCATTTGTTCTTCACCAGTCTTTATTTGGGATAGGTGATCTAGTCCTGCGTTCAGACGTCTCGTCTTTACCACGACCTCGAAGTAATATTCCTGAAATAATAGGAGCCAATGACAGATACGCCCCCTTAACACAGGCTTATTCAACAGGTATTTAAGTGCTGAGTGATCAGTATACATCATAAAATGTCCTTCGAGCAGGTAGTGATGGTATTTCTGGAGCACGTACACCATCTCTAGACCTCTCTCTCAGTGGTGGAGTAATTCTTCTTAGCTTTGGACAATCGGTGGCTTGCGAATGCAATCGAATGATCAACCCCTTTCACACCTGGCTGAGTAAGTACGGCCCCCAGTGCAATGCACGAGGCATCGACATGCACATGAAACTCTATATCCCATTTCGGAAAAACCAAAATAGGGGCAGATGCCACCTTTTCCTTAAGGATTTCTAGACTCTTGTCGCATTCCTCATTCCAACAATAGGAATCATCCTTTTTCTGCAGTTTTTCCATGGGGGCTGTGATCTGTGCATAGCCCTTTATGAACTTCCTATAGTATCTTGGGTGTCCCAGTGTAGCACGGAGTTGTTTGACGCTGCGTGGTGCTTGCAGATTGAGTATAACAACAATCTTAGCTGGATCCACCATTAGACCCTGCTTACATACCACATGCCCGAGCAAGTTTCCAAACGAGACAAGGAAAGTGCACTTCTTTAGGTTCAATGTGATCTGATGCTGGCGACAAGTATCCAGCATTAACCTGAGGCTCGTGACATGCTTCTTTACTAGGCCAAATACGGTCTAGTCATCTAAGTAAACTTCTAAGAACTTATGGATGAATTCCTTGAAGGCAGCTACCACAATGCGGGAGAATATTTCCTGTGCATTTTTTAACTTGAACGGCATCACTGTATATTGAAAACACCCCCATTTAGTAGTGAACATTGTTTTTCTTCGATCCTTAGGTGTGATATTGATTTCATGATATCATGAAAATCCACCCGTGAAGGAATACGCCTCTTGCCCTCCCACATTTTCTAATACCTCGTCTATAAAAGGTGTGGGGAATGGGTCGTTAACGCAGGCATCATTAAGTTTGCAGAGATCCACACAGATGTGAATCTAATCTTTTTGTTTCTTTTCTTGCACCACCATAGGGCTTACCCAATCAGATTCTTCGACCAATTCAATAATTCCTACCACGAGCATCTTATCCAATTGTTCGCGTACCTTATCCTTGTATTTTGGATTCAATCGGTAAGGTCACTATTTAACCAGCTTTGCATCTGGCTTCAAGGTTATCTTCATTACTCCCAAGTCTCCCAGAATTTCTTTCAACTTTTTAATCTTTGTGGGGAACAAGTCTCGGTATTCGTAGAGTAGCTTGATGACCTTTTCCACTGTTGCATCATCCTGGTAATCTCCTAGCGTATCATACTTCGGTTCCTCGTGTGTTCCAATATTTACATTTTTTTTTTAAGGGCTCCATGATATCCGGATCTTCTACTTCGGGGCCCCGCACTTCACGACTTCCTTTAGTCTCTGGGATTTCAATATTGCGCGGGTCATCCTCATCTTCTTCAACTTGCACCTAGTAGCATTCTAAAGCTTCGCTCACCTGGCGCAACCAATCGAGTTGCAAGACTTCTTCCAGTTCAGTTGGTGTTTTGAAAATGGTTGCTTTAATAAGTTGTAATTCATCATCCATGGAATCCATCCATTGATCTTGAAATAGAAATGTTGAGAGAAATCCTTTCCACAAGATATCCCACTCTCTGGTGATGTGCCTGAGCTCAGCTTCAGTATACTAGTTTCTGGGAATGACGTCCAGAGTGCGATAAAACAAGTGCACCCATTCTAGCTAAGGCTCTTCCCCATAGGCTTTGATCCATTTGGTAAGGTGCATTCGTGAGTCATCACGTCCATCATATTTCTTTATGAGACATACTTCTGAGTTCCCAAATCTAATTTTCATCATATGCCTCTAGGCATGCCAATCCCTGAAAGTTCCTTCGTGTGTTCCCCACCAGCACGCAGGCATTGCTCGCAACATCCATCTCAATGCATCAAACTGATGGTATTTTGGTACATTGATCTCAAATTTGGTCAGGAATTCTTCTATTATCGTCATCCCATCATACGTCGACATTTCGCAATCTTGGGCCTTCACGTAGTATAGAGATTTAGTCACCATATTGCAATGTAGCATCGTTGCTCTGCTCAACCTATTATGCCATTGCTCGTCTTCTTCATCTGACTCGGAAGTGTAGGATCCTTCATACCCTTATGACATTCTTCTATCCTCCGCTATCTTGATCCATTCTTTCCTTTGTGCGGTCACTTTGTAGCTACAATATGTGTCATCACCTTCCCTGTCACGCACAGGTTCGACGTACCATGTCCCTTCTGCCAGGTCTAGCGAGATAACTATGCGGAGAAACTTTGTTTCAAATACCATTGTTCACTTCTTGAGGTTGATGATCCTATTCATGTCGGTAGCCCAATCTGTCCCTAGCAATGCAGGGTACGGGCTATTTTCATCCGCGATTTCAATAACTTCGAAATTCATCTGGGTACTTGCACCATCCATATTTATTGTAATTCTTTGCAACCTTCCCAGGGGCAAACCTTCTATTGGTTGGCCAACTGCAATTGGATAGGAGACCATTGTAGTGTAGGTTTGCCCATGTGCTCCCACATTTGTTTCGGTAATACATTTGCATCCAAACCTAGGTCCAAAATGACCTGATCCATCACGTAGTCACCAATCTACGCCGTTAGCCGCATCTCCCTACTCGTCCGTGATGCATGTCTTCCTAAGTTCCAGATTGTGCAAGGTTCACCCCACCCTGTTCATTTATTGATTACTTCCTGTAACCCTTTAACTACCCTATTGTCACGAAGCAGTTTTATGCATGTCTCTAAAAAGGTAGTCAACATTGAGGGATCCCTAGTCGGCTGAGGGTGATCCCTACTACCTCGGATAGAGACGCCCGCGAAGCTTTCCCTAGCTTCCATATTGGTTTCCCCATTGACCTCTCCTATGGCTGCACCACTCTACAATACCATTTTTACCATGGGTTCATTGTCACGGGGTTTGGATCTAATCATCTGCACATTTTGTGTCGTTTTAGGATGGGCTGCCTTCTTTTCGCGAATCTGTGCTATCAACAAGGGGAAATCTAGCAGCTCATGGTCGAATTTCTAACAATAGGGGCATGACACTCGAGTTGGATTGGTGTAATCTCGTGCATAATGTCCTGGTCCCCCACAATTGTAGTAGATTAGTTGCCCGCGACCTCGTCCTGGTCCCATTCCGCCCCGTCCTCGACCCCGTCTTGGGAACCCACCATGTGCAAATGCCGCGGTTGAATGCTGACCTTGCCCCTCAGCCTACATTCTATAGGCTGGTGTCTGGTCCATCAACATTCGATAGCTATGACAATATCTTTCTTCGTGACCCACCGATCTACAAAAGTTGCAAAAGAGCTGCTGGGGGGTTTGGTTGTACCTTGGCAATAGATGGTAGTTATCAGTGTTGTGCCTCCCTCCTAATTGACATATTTCACACCAGAGCAGGGCTATCGCACTTGGTCCTACCTATACCTCAGGTCACAAGGATGTCGGCCCCCTTGTTACCCCAAAATTTACTGAGATTGGGCAGTGGTCTTTATCATGTCCTTGGCCCCTACACTTTATACAACATACTTCTTCCCAGACTTCTGGGCATGGTGTCTGGTCTTGTTTTAACTTCTATATTTCTAAACATATATTTTGAATCTGCGCTTGGATTTGCTGAACTCCCAACCTTGGGTCTTGTACCGGGGCTTCGTGCAGCCGCATTGCTGCCTCCAGTGCTTTTGCTTGGGTTGAGATCTTTTGTTGTGACAAAGCCGTCTTCAAATATGGCGTTAATGATGTGATGAACCAAGCGCAGTGTTGTGCATCCATCAGGGTCATGTTGGCCTTGCGAATAGTGCTTTTCAACCTCTGATCCAAATCCCACAGGGTCTCACCAGGCATCATCATGATTTCTTTGAATCCCACAACCGACTGTGCTTCTGAATTAGGCCAACTAAACTCCTTTTTTAATTTAGTATGGATGTATTCTATCCCTGCTCTTGGGTTGATGCTTGAATACTTCACATACCAAGTTAACGCGTGATCCTGTATTACACTGACTAAGATGGTTTTCTTAATATTATCATTTGCGACCTGTTGCGCATTCCATACTGATGTTAGTACAAACCAAAATTGTTCTGGGACTTTGCCTCCTGCTCCTTTGAATACCAGTAACTGAATGCATTTGCCATAGTTACCCTTGATCTACTACCGTCCTTGTTCTGTCTTCTTTTTCTATGGAGTCCCCACGTTCCACACCAGACACCCCTAGGAAGATCCCGGTCCTGGAAATGGAACCATTTGTTGGCTTATAGGGCTTGAACCAGGTTTGGAAGAAGTATTTAGACAAACAAATCCTGCAGCTACTGGCCCTTTCAACAATAGTCCGTGAAGTGAAGACTGAAGTCCCACTCGAGGTAGCAGGTGAGGGTGCTAGAACTAGGTTTCCGCACCCTTAGGATGTCTAGATGTGGTTTGTGAGGTTCACGCGCCATACTGCAGCCTCGCGCTGCACCAGATTCACGCAGATTTGAATACCCTTATCGTGCTTATTACAGATTGGATCAATTATTATATTTTGATCTAGTTATTGCGGTCTTTAAGCGAACATTTATTACTTCTGGCTATTTCGTACATCAAGAATAAACCTAGTTCACAAGTATTCAATAGTAGAAATGCATAGATCATAAAAATTCATTTACCATAAAAGAGTAAAGTCACAATTATCATAGAATTCAAAAGAAACTTATCTTTATTAACAATCTTTCCCAATACATCCAGATCCACCCTGTGCACTCAGCTGCAGGGGTCCACTCACACAGCTGCAGACCTTCTTCTGCACACTCAGCTGTAGAGCCTCTACTCTCTACCCAACTTCCCGACTCAGACTTACAGACGCTTCTTACTCTAATTACCCATTTCATTTCATCCCGAAAAGAACTGCCTTTCCCTCATAGAGTCGTGCTCTATTTATACCTTCCCTGGGCCCACGATCCCTGTGCGGGCTGACATTATTTATATTTCTTTACATTATTTTTGGGTGGACTACCCTTTGACTCAACCTATTCCACTTCGTGCTCCACCTGTTCAGCGGAGTCTTTATCCTAACTTTACCCAAAATGTCCAGCTTTGTGCCCCTTAACCATTGCGCGGGGCTTCTGCTACTCAACATATACTAACCACATATCCCTAATTGGTATTTAATCTAAATCTATACTCCTACATTCTTCCACTTTCCTTACGTGTTTTGCTAGATTTTTATTTTGAACCATATTGAATTATGAAGGTGCTAAACCTAAAAAAATGAACCATATTGAATTTGATAGTGATAAACCTAAAAAACATTGTAAACTCTCATAGTACAAATGAACATTGCATATGATTAAATGATCATCTTTTATATATTTTTTCTTTAAGAGTTTTGATGTAGCTTTTGGTCTTTAGCCAAAAATATTATTTACAATGCACTCTCAAATGGTCATCTTTTACACGATTGTCGACCATTACCTTAATAATCATCAATTGCAATATTTGTACTTCAAAGTATATAGGTTTAACATTGAGTTAGAGAAATAGATGGTTTACAATACCCTCTTTTACACATCAGTCGACTGTTCACCTAATAATAATCAATTATGTTAAATGTTAAACTATGATAGAGCTCTTACACATAAGGAATTTCAATTGAGCACTTTTTAGAACCTAACCTCTAATGTACTAAAGTTGAGTTTAGAAATAAAGAATTTTCACTGTTTGAACTTAAAAAGTAATTTAATTATAGATTTGAAGATATAGAACATTAGCACAACTTGAGATGGCGAAGCTTTTCTCTACTTTACTTGAGCCTATGCTTTTCAAGTTGGTGAATTATTGATTGCACATGAGTTTATTTGATATAGGAGGGCCTATATGGATGCAAATTTGATTGAAGAAGTCTACACTAAAGACCTTAATTGATTTGGCTGCATATGTTCTTGAAGAAATCCTTGAAACCCTGTCATATATCTCCTTCTCCTTATTTTCTTTTTATGTCTTTAAGTTTTAATTTTAAATTAAAATGTACAATAGAGCATCAACAATGTTTGGCCATTTTTTTATCATTGTAAATTATAACCAACCTCATAGGCTAACATGAGACTCTTTGGCCTTATTAAGTCAACTTCATGACTTCACTAAACATGTAGATATTTTGTTGTCCAAATTTAACTGCGAAGAATTTTATATTTGTTAAGTTCATGAATGCACAACATGATGTGGTTTGCAACTTATTTTTATATATTTTTGAAAGTAAGCCTACTACTAGGTATTTTAATCTTTTAGTTCTGGTTATTTCCAGTTAAAATAATTTTGAAACAACATTTAAAATTAAATTTTGTGATAAATGAATTATCTTAACAATCTAAGTATTAGAGTCATCTAAAATGAAAATGGAAAACAAGTAGTGTTTGAATCAATATAAATTGCATAATTACAACTCAACATCACTATCTTATCACTTTTCATTGTCATATTCATGAAACTACCTTGGATGAAAAATTTGAGATTCAAAAGCGGAAAAAGGAGATAGTGAACATAAAGGTGAATATTGGTCTTGAAGATAATAATAATTCAATTATGATGAACTTAGGCAGGACAATAGAAGGGTGCTTAGGAAAGTAATTGGTATTGCAAAATCTAACAAGCCTAGTGCAAAGACTCATTACACAATTTATCTCTTATAACAGTAAATAGATTAGCCACCATTGTCGCCTCAATGATGTCTCTCTTGATATTTTGTGATTGGATGTTATTCTCACAAGGGGCATTTCCTTGGCAAAGATTAGAGGTTAGATGACTAGGGCTTCAAGCTAAATTGCTCTCGAAGGGTCTTATACATAAATCATCTAGAAAATTATTCAATAAAAGAGGGCTCAAGGGTGATTATATTCTAATGGTTATGGGAGAAGGTAATGACAAAGCCTTGGATAATACAATGAGAGTTACAAATGTTCAAGCACACTATCCACCAAACCCATAAACTAGTGTTTTTATGACAGCAAATTTGCAATGTGTAATAACATATAACAAGAAAGGAATAACCTAAAAATGATAAAATCAATAGAGGATTAAAAGTTATCACAGAGGTAACTAAGGGACAAGTCAACTTTAAGTTTTTAATGGCTGAAAATGCATGAAATGATAATAAATATCTAGACTTCAACCCTATTGTTATGCGTAAAACATACAATTAATGCTATATTTTGAGTTTATAATTTTATTAAATGTAGTTCTTACCAATAAAACAATACAATATAGATATTAAATTGTTGTAAAATTCATATTTAGACCAAACCCTAACCCTAGTTAGTTACCAAAAAATACTAAGAAAATATTTTTTTTACAAGGTGATCTCACAAGTAGATTAGTGCTTCTATTCAATTAGATTATTGAGTCAAAGAGGGTGAGTTCAATGATGGAAGGACTTGGATGAAGAGAGTGGAATACTAAATATCTACTCTTATAAATTCTAGTGACTTATTGTAATAGGAGATGAAAGGCCAAATGATGCATGCAACAAGTTCCTTTGGATTATTGAATGGCAATTTTCTCATAAATACCTCCAATCATAAATACCCATTATGCACCAGGAAGAGTAGATGCCTGATAATAAAAATGGTAATTGGGGCACGATGGAAATGCGGCACCCATAGTATGTTCTGTAGCCTGGCCTTTTCCACACTGCGCAACCACTTCCGCGACTAATGTTGTCACCACCCCCTCAGTGTTCTACTTCATGAGGTTTCCGATCTTAAGGTGAGGGAACTTCTCGCAGTTAGCGAGGTCCCAATCTTCAAATTTCATGGTTGGTACATGGCCCAGTTGTGTGCCCTCAAACATAATGCCATCTGGGAGGAGCACGGTTTGGAGTGAACTCTTGGTCTCATCCAGGTCCTTAGGCACTCCGACGCTCCCTTTTCTCAGGGGGACATAGGAAAACAATTTTGTCACAAAGTGCATAGGTTGAATATCCTCCGCCATGCCTTCATCTTCTTCCTTTGTGATGACAAGCACCTACGGATCTTCTTCTTCTTCGTCTGTTTCTATAGTGACAACTTTTCATTTCTCCTCCATCGACAGTTTGCTGTGCAACGGGTTTCCTGGAGACACCTGTACGGGAGCCATTTCTTGTTTATCCTTCTTGGGTCTTGGCATACGGAGTGATTTCAAGATATCTGCCACAATATCAACACCTTCTGGAACATACTCCATAGTTAGGGCTTGTGCAGCCTCACCGATGGTTACCTCTTCTATGCCCATACCATCCTTAGTTGTTTTCATTGTAGTTGTGCATCAATATATTACTTGTAAATTCAGGGGCTTAATAAATGCTTGGCTCACAATACTCAGGGCTCTTCTCAATCGCTCAATTCACAAATAACCAAGTGTTGTTTGCTGGGTAGCCCTTTTTGTTTTATAGAGCTTTTTGAATTCAAATTCAACCATTCCCCCCAATTCTGGTTCATAAATTCTTTCTTGGCAGTAGATTTTCCCAAATCTTGCCGATAGATCACGTCTGAAATTCCTACCACCCACTCCATTTGGCCTTAAGTCGAGCATCCCACCGTGAATAGTGACTTCAATGGTCACTTTCTAGGCAACTTGTGCGGAAGTGCAGTCCCCCGTGTGTGGTCGCAGACCTTGTGACTCTTTGCTTCTGTGCACATCTCCAACATCGTGCAGCTCCTGGGCATGATAGTTTATAGTCTCGTGTTCCCTTGCAACTACTTGGAGCATTAATATTGTCCTCCGCTCAGCTAGTCAAGTAGCCGCACAACACGTATAGAGTTCCATCTGGTCCTCTATCATGGTTCCTAGAGATTCCCCACCTTGTATGGTCACGGTCGGCATCCTGCACTTCACCATTTGCAATGTGCTACCTTGGTCACTATGCTTAGCAATATGCGGTCCAAGCCAAGGCATCAGACTGATCAATTCATAGCAATAGGCCTTAACTCTATTATCAGGATCACATGCCTCCTGTCTTACCATTCTGGTCTTCTTTTCAAGAAGATATTTCTTTATTCCGTCCTCCATCATCTTGACTTCGGCATCGTCAAAGCACTTTTCTTCCTTAACTGTACCCTTTCTTTTTCAAGTTCATGGAGTCTAAAGTTTCCCTATTGGATTTCTTCCTCAAAGTCCCATGCATTCTATTCCTTGTGGCTATGTGATCCCTCTTTTTTGGGCTTCGTAAATGATCAGGAGCTTAGGACCAAGTGTCGTAAAAATGGTCAAAAATGAAAGTGCTCAGAACTAGATTGAACCTAAATTACTAGATAGAGATCATCCTCCTGATTCCAGTGCCGCAAACAGTTTGAAAAACGGTCGTCGTATGAGAACGTTATGCCAAAAAAAAAATCGCCCAATAACCCTTAATTTTTGAAATTTTCAAAAAAATTAAAAAAAGAATATTCCACAAAATATTCCACAGAATATTCCAAGGAATATTCCTTTTGGGCAGCAAATGGCAGAATGCCATGTGGCAGGCCCGAAGGCCACCACGTGGCCCAGGGTGACGTCAGCAAGTGTATGTGCGTTATTTAAAATTTTGTGGGCGGATGGAGGATTGAACACGCAACCTGTGTCATAACACTCCAACGCCTTACCGTTAGACCATATGGTTGGGGCTTGTGTGAATGGCGGTGGAAATTCTATAAGAGTTTTAAATTTACTTTGGGCAGGGCCCGAAGGGGGCCAACCCCTATGGGCCAGCCCCCATACCATATGCCCATCTACCCAGAACCGCGGGCTTCACCCTAACCGCTCGTTTAACTAAACTGCCTTGCACAAAATCCAATGCAAACCACCAGCCAATTTTTCCGGTCACATGTGGGATTTACTAGCCGTTAACTGACAGTTCAGTTGGTGGAAATTTTTGCGGAGCACCAAATTTGGGTGGACCACCATATTTGGCGGGCCTAACTAGCTCCAACTAAAGTTAACTGGAGTTTTTCAAGGGCAATTGGCAGTTGGGAGTAAATAGCCATAACGTTGGCTAGGAAAGACCATTTTGGACGATTGTTTCTTTGATTTTTGGTCCTTTAGACCTTCTGAAGCCATTGGCATAGGTTTCACAACCATCTGAGGTCATTTGCAGGTGATTTTTCTTGGTGGAAGTTCCAGGAGCCACCAAGGCCAAATCAGTTTGGGAGCTGCATTGGGAATTGTGCAGCCAGTGAATATGGAACAAAGGTCATTCCAGAAGTTTTTCAGCATTCTAAATCCATTTCTACAGCTCGTTTTTCCTATTGAGACATTCTTCTCACTGTTTAGCTTCAGGGAAGCTTTCAGGGCCACTAGGGCCATTTCAGTGCTTGAGCTGTTTGGGGGCTATGTTCATCCATTTTTGGTGATTCAAAAGCCTATGTCTGCTACTTTCGACCTTTTGATTCTAATGGAAGAGGTTTCAGAACCAATTGAGGTCATCTTCACCTCGAAACTCTCCATGCAAGTTTAAAGAGCCATTAGGGCCAATTGGGGAAAGTACTGTATCAGGTACAATTTCACTGTTTAGTGCTTGGGAAAGAGCATGTTTAGGTAATTCCTATCTTTTGATTCTATATTTACAGTTAGATTTGTCTTTCTAGACACTCACATTCTTGTATTAGCCTTTGTAGCATTTTTAATACAAGAGGACAAGCCTAGTTGGAGAGGCTTGGTCCAGCAGATGTAGCCCAGAAGGGGTGAAATGCTTTATCATTTTGATGTCTTTATTTGCTGAAGATGATATGCTAAACAAAACTGATATAAAGTGTTAAACAACAAATATACATAACTTGCATACACACATAATCACCTATTCAGCTTACAAAAAGTTATTTGCTTATTCCGCAAGACATAAACTTCAAGTATGTGTATGTCAAAGACTTCTAAGTGTTTACTTTGCTATTTCTTTATTTCTTTAGGCAGAGCCTGTAGAGGGCTAGGTAGCCTCTGGAACTCATCCTCTCTTTAGAGGTGACATGTCCAGTGAATGCCCCTATAGTCTATCTCTGTATAAGAAATAGGAAGTTTTCACCTTTTTAGAGGTCACTTGAAGTGTATAACTCACATTTGAAATTATGGAAAATGGATACCTTGCACCCTTAAACAAGTACATTCCATTTTCAGATCAGATGGTATCAGAGCTTGGGTTGAGCATTTGTTTGTGCAAAAGTTGTTAAAGCAGTGTAAGAGATTCACTGTTTTATTTGTTGCAAATGGTTGCTTGAATAAGAAGGGATTTTTTGTTTGACATTTGGTTAAAGCTTGTCATTTGATTGAAAGCTTTGAGAACTCTTATTTGGAAGTTTATTTTTGTTTAATTGACCATTTACATAATGTCAACTTCTTCCACAACTGAAGGTTCCTCCTTCACAAAATTCTTCAATGATGACATGAAGAATGAGTTCATTAAGGTGAAGGACATGGTGCAGATTCTCATTGAGGATAAAAGAGAAAGTGTTAAGATTCATGCACAACTGTTGGCTATGAAGGATGAGAAGGAAATAATTCTCCAAAGACTGCATGACATGGAGAAACAACTCCTTCAAGCTCAAGAAGCTTTGTCCAAGAAAATGCATGAGGATAAGGTAAATCATTCAAACTTGTCTTCAATTTCCTCAATTGAAAAGTGTGTTGGTTCTTTTGAGAAACATACCAGAGGCATAGGGTCCAAGTTGATGTCCAAGATGGGCTATCAATAAGGCAAAGGTTTGGGGAAGCATGCACAAGGCATGGTTGATCCTATTTCAGTTGTGGAGCGACCCAAAAATGTTGGTCTTGGATATGAACAATTTAATGGTGAAGAATTCAAATCCTTGAATGCATGTGATGCAAATTTAAAAAAAACCTTTATCCCAAGTTCTCAAATGAATATATACCAAAATTGTTTTAAGGATTATTGCCATTGTTTTAAGCCATCATTGTAGCAAGTAGAGGGTAAACATGTTGCTTATGATGAGCATGGAAATGTAAATAGTTTTCAAGACAAGCACAATGATGAAAGTCTGAAAAGGAAAGTTGTCTCCTCTACTATTTCATCGTCTCTCGAAGACAAAAAGGATGGACATTCTATGCAGCAAAAGAGGAAGTTTTGTTGCACATTTTGTGGTGGATTTAACCATGTTGCTTCAAGATGCTGGTTGAAAAAGAAAGCACACAGGAAGCAGAAGAGGCAAAGAAAACTTTCTTAGAAAGTGCTTGAAAGTTGCAAATTTTGTCAAAAGAAGGGACATCATGTTTCTCATTGTTGGATCTTGCATCCAACAAGTCGTCCAAAGCACATGCAGCTTGAGGACAAAAATATTGGCACAAATGGATCTATGGATTCCATTATCGATGTGGAAGATTCACATGAAGAACTGTTGCTGCAACAAAAATCGCCATTGAAGTGGCTTGGTAAGAAGTGGATGGACTTCTTGACACAGTAAGACATACTCCTTTTGTTTATACAAACTTTGGATGTATGCATGTTTTTTTTTTATGCGTTGCAAAAATTTCGCCATGAAGGTAAAAGATGAGTATGATACTCAATAGTTTTGCAGCAATGTTTTTCATTTCAACTCTTGTCACCCATATGTGTTTTTATTGGGTTGATGTACCTGTTGGTCTTTGCAAAAGAAGAGTTGAAGTTGCACCTGTACATAGATGTTGTAGGTGTCTTTATCAAACTATATATAGTTCATTGTTTTTGATACATACATGTGTTTGTAAATGTATCTTGTTGACAGTCGACTAGTGTTGCTTGTGAGCACACTTTTACATTGTCGATTGTGCCACCTATGTTGTCTACTTGTGTCGATTGTGGTGTACATGTTTTGTCGACTTGTGTCGGTTGTGTACACACTTGTTATATTGATGGTTGAGTCCATTGTTCAGCATATTTCAGGACAAATTGTTGTTGATGATCGCACAAGATGCCTTTGGTGTCATTTGGTGCAGGGAAGGAATTTGGTGCAAAGCTGTGCACAATTCGATGAGCTGGAAAAGCATGCACGTAATGTAATATTGACTTGGAAAAAGTTAATTTGATCTCCAAGATTGTAAAGAGGAGAAATACTGAAGTGTTTCATCTTTGTAAAAGCCTTCTCATTTGGGAGGCAGCTATTCTTCTGGAGCGGAGGTGCCGTGGATGGGCATCGTGATAGTTGGCAAGCCCACATGTTCAAAGGAATATTTCAGCTCATATATAAGCAAGTTTCATTGCTGGTTCCTGCAATTTTAGATTTGTCTGGCGAAAAAAATTGGTCGAGATTCGACGAGTACTTGGTTTATGCAGCAACATTTGCCATGACGACAGTTGGCAAGGCAGGACATTTTGCAATCAGTATGCTCTTTTGGCTGAATGGAAGAGGATATTTTAGTTCCTCAAGTGCTGTACAGTTCAGTTCAGAGATTCAGTAAGCTTTTGGGGACCAAAAGCCTTCTCATTTGGGAGGTGTGATCAGGAGCTCAGGACCAAGTGTCGTAAAATGGTCAAAAGTGAAAATGATCAGAATTGGCTCAAAATTAAACGACTAGATAGAGCTCGTCCTCCTGATTCTGGTGCCACAAACGGTTTGAAAAACGGTCGCCGTATGAGAAAGTTATGCCAAAAACAAAATCGCCCAATAACCCTTAATTTTTTAATTTTTCAAAAAAAAATTAAAAAAGAATATGCCAGGGAATATTCCTTTTGGGCAGGCCAATCAGAAGCTGCCACGTGGAAGGCTCAGAGGCTGCCATATGGCCCAAGGTGACGTGAGCAAAGGTATGTTGAGCGTATACGAAAATTTGTTTGATGGCAAAGAGGTTTGAACTTGCGACCTCATTCATATTAACGCAACGCTTTACCAATGCACCACAAGGACAAGACTTGTTTAATGTGCGGAAAAAACTTCTATTAAAGTTTGAATTGGGTAAGGGCGGGGCCCAAGGGGGCCAACCCTCGCATATATATGACCACAACATTAAACCGTGGGCTTAAACCCGTAACCGCCGGCATGGAATCCGATGCAAACCACCAACCCGAGATTTGCGGTCACATGCGGGATTTACTAGCCGTTGACTGACAGTCAAGTTGGCGGAAATTTTGGCGGAGCGCCAAATTTGGGCGGACTCGCCATATTTGGCGGGCCTATCTAGCCGTAACTAAAGTTAACTAGAGTTTTTCAAGGGCAACTGGCAGTTGGGAGTAAATCGCCATAACTTTGGCTAGGAAAGTCCGTTTTGGATGAATTGTTTTTTGATTTTGGGTCTGTTCGACCTTCTAAAGCCATTGGCATAGGTTTCACAGCCATCTGAGGTCATTTGCAGGTTTTTTTGCTTCGTGGAAGTTCGAGGAGCCACCACGGCCAAATCAGTTTGGGAGCTGCATTGGGAATTGTGCAGCCATTGAATGTGGAATGAAGGTCATTGCTGAAGGTTTTCAGGATTCTGAATCCATTTCTACAGCTCATTTTTCTTGTTGAGGCATTCTTTTCACTGTTTAGCTTCAGGGAAGCTTTGAGGGCCACTAGGTCCATTTCAGTGCTTGAGCTGTTTGGGGGCTGTGTTCACCCATTTTTTGTGATTCAAAAGCCTATGTCTACTATTTTCGACATTCTGAGTCTAATGGCAGGGGTTTCAAAACTAATTGAGGTCATCTTCCCCTTGAAATTCTCCATGGATGTCTAAAGGGCCACCAGGGCCAATTGGGGAAAGTACTGCATAAGGTACAGTTTTCACTGTTTAGTGCTTGGGAAAGAGCATGCTTAGCTAATTCCTATCTTCTAATTATGTATTTATAGTCAAATCTGTCTTTCGAGACATTCATATTCTTTTATTATCCTTTGTAGCATTTTTAATACAAGAGGACAAGCCTAGTTTGAGAGGCTTGGTCCAGCAGATGTAGCCCAAAAGGGGTGAACTGCTTTATCATTTTGATGTCTTTATTTGCTGACGATGACATGCTAAACAAAACTGATATAAAGTGTTAAACATCAAATATACATAACTTGCATACACACATAATCACCTATTCAGCTGCAGAAAATTATTTGTCTTATTCCGAAAGACATCAAACTTCAAGTATGTGTATGTCAAAGAATTCTAGGTGTTTACTTTGTTATTTCTTTAGGCAGAGCCTGTAGAGGGCCAGGTAGCCTATAGAACTCATCCTCTCTTTAGAGGTTACATGTCCGGTGAATGCCCCTACAGTCTATCTCTGTATAAGAAATAAGAAGTTTTCACCTTTTTAGAGGTCACTTGGAGTGTATAGCTCACCTTTGAAATTATGGAAAATGGATACCTTGCACCCTTAAACAAGTACATTCCATTTTCAGATCAATTTTGGAAATGGTTTTGGTTCTTGTTAGATTTAGTATGTTGTCTTACTGAGTTTATATCAGATGGATCTAAGTTGTCCTTTTGTAAATTTCCATCTTGAGAATCTTCTTTATTGTTCTGTCTCCATATTTGTTGATGTATAAAATGTTAGGTTCTTTGACATATTTTTTGATGTATGGAATGCTAGGTTCTTTGTGAATATGAAACTTCTATATATTAATGAATTTCAAGTGCTACAATTTGTAAAAAGAGAAAAATCCATAAGTTGGTGTAACCATTTCTCTCATATTATTGAACTTACTCCTGAAATGTTCAATGCTTCTTTTAATTACATTACAAGTTTTTTGAGCTTGTTGGAGCGGATTCCTCTTTGTCAATTTTATTTTTTCTCCATGATAATTGTAGTCATTAACTCTAGGGAATTTTAATTTGTCCCAAAATTTGGTAACATACGCAGAGGCCAGTAGAAGGATTGCAATTTATGTATTATTACATTATGTTGAAGCAATGAATATGGAAAAATCATTGTAAACTTGGACAAATCTTTCTGCTCTACATTTGCGGAAAAGTAAAGTTATGAATATGGGAATTCTTTTGCCATCAAGTCAAGTGTTTGCATTACATTTGATGTGTAGTATATTCATTTGTCGGAGTAATTCAATGTCCATACTTGACATCCCAATTAATTTTGTTTTAATTGGAGGTAAATTTATTTATAAGAGCAACTTTGCATTGTGTTTGGATTCAAGTAAATTGCTTTATAAGGAAAATTCAATTACCAAAGTACATTGCCCATTCGTAATGTGTTTTAATTGGAAGTGCATTGATTTATAAAGGTAATATGATGTTCATAGTGGGCTGGTCTACCAGCCCATTTACATTGTATATTCATTTATAAGAGTCATTCAATGTCCATAGTTGGCATAATTAGAGGTAAATTGATTTGTAAGAGAAACTTTCCATTGTGTTTGGATTCAAAGTAAATTGGGTTATAAGGGAAATTCAATGCCAAGAGTGCATTACCCATTTGTATTATGTTTTAATTTGGAGTACATTGATTTATAAAGGTATTTTGATGTTCATAGTGGGAAGACTAGCCCATTTGCATTTTGTTTTAATTAATTTATGTATTTTTTGGAATAGAGTGCGTGATGATATGTAGAGATTTCACATTCATAGATTTCACTTTCGAACTTCTTAGATAGATACTTTAAATGCAATGCCTACATTAATCTATGAAATTCATTTTTCGGTTCATTCTTCTATAACATTTACAGCTAAAAGATGTAATTACACTTAATGTTTGGGTTGGAATGAATGTAGAGTTAAAATATGTCTGGGATGGAATGAATGTACTTGTGTATTGTTGTTTCATTCCTTTGTGGCATCTGGTTTGTGGAGAAATCTAGATTTCATGTCATTTTCGAAATGGTTTTGGTTCTGGTCAGATTTAGTTTGTTGTCTTATTGAGATCATATGAGATGGATCTAGGTTTTCCATTTGTAACTTGCCATCTTGAGGAGCTCCCTTACTGCTTTGTCTTCATATTTGTTGATGTATGGAATATTAGGTTCTTTGACGTATTTGTTGATGTATGGAATGCTAAGTTCTTTGTGAATATGAAACTTTCATATATTAATGAATTTCAAGTGCTACAGTTTATAAACGGAGAAAGATCCACAAGTTTGTATAATCATTTCTGTCATATTATAGAACTTATTCCTAAAATGTTCAATTCTTCTTTTAATTACATTACAAGTTTTTTGAGCTTGTTGGATCGGATTCCTCTTTGTCAATTTTTTATTTCTCCATGATCATTATAGTGATTAACTCTAATGGATTTTAATTTGGCCCAAAATTTGGTAGCATATGCAGTGGACAGTAGAAGGACTGCAATTTATGTATTATTGCATTATGTTAAAGCAATGAATATAGAAAAATCATTGTCAACTTGTACAAATCTTCCTAGTCTACATTTGCGTGAAAGTAAAGTTATGAATATGGAAATTCTTTCGAAATCAAGTCAAGTGTTTGAATTTCATTTGATGTGTATTATATTCATTTATAGGAGTAATTCAATGTCCATAGTTGACAACCCAATTGATTATGTTTCAATTGTAGGTAAATTGATTTATAAGAGCAACTTTGCATTGTGTTTGGGTTCAAGTAAATTGGTTTATAAGGGAAATTCAATGGCTAGAGTGCATTGCCCATTTGTATTGTGTTTTAATTTGAAGTGCATGGATTTATAAAGGTAAATTGGTGCTCATAGTGGGCTGGCCTACTAGCTCATTTTCATTGTATATTTATTTATAAGAGTCATTCAATGTCCATAGTTGGCAAAATTTGAGGTAAATTGATTTATAAGAGTAACTTTGCATTGTGTTTGGATTCATAGTAAATTGGGTTATAAGGGAAATTCAATGCTGAGAGTGCATTACCCATTTTTATTATGTTTTAATTGGATGTAAGTTGTCATTTTGTAACTTGCCATCTTGAGGAGCTTCTTTATTGCTCCGTTTCCATATTTGTTGATGTATGGAATGTTAGGTTCTTTGACATATTTGTTGATGTATGGAATGCTAAGTTCTTTGTAAATATTAAACTAATAGCTATTTACTTTTGATATTCATTGTTTTATGGAATTTTTGTATTGAAATAACTAACTTGTTCAAGGCTTCATTATTCACTCGTTTGTCATCGTACTTACAACTCGGTTATAAATGTATTGTAAATCATTTGGTGTGTAGAGGTATAACAGAAAATTCCATTTTCATTCTCAAGTAAGATTTTTATATTATAATAGACTATAAATGTTCCATCTAAAATGGATTTTGGTTATAATGTTAGAAACAATATGAAATAAAACAACCTCGATTTTAAGCCAACATCTTTATGTGACAAGAAAAAGATACAAACCATCCAAAATCCACATCATAATGTGGTTACAACCAAAAACATATGACACCCCTATTCTTTATGGCCTTGAGAATATTGAGTGCCAAAACTCCCTAAGTTACCTGCTTGAGCCAGGTAGGTTGGCCTACCTAAAAAGGTTTGACTAGGAATTGGTTGCTTGGTTCCATCTGATTGAGTCCAATTTGCACCTTCCAACCATAGAGGAATTGAGTACCCATACCTCACGTTTGTACTACTAACCCCTTCATTAAGTGGAGGTGTGTGATGAAAATACATAGAATTGATACCTTCTCTGGTAGGAATAAGGCAAGTGGGTAAACCCTCAGTTTGATAGTGAGGCACTTGAATGTTTATGAGGTCCTTGAATAATGGTGTATTATCTGCAATATTGTCCAATGTTTTTTAAATAATCCTGGTTTCATTAGATATGCTTGCATCATTATCAACCATATTGATCATCCATTGTTCCTTTTCTTGATTCATTTTCCTATCTTGCCATTTATTTTTGTTGGTCCTTATCTTGCCTTGCTTTATCTCTTTCAAGCCTTTCATCTGCTCGACATTGTGCTGCAACAATCCTTGTTGCCTTCTTCTCCTTAGCTAGATCCTTCTTTTTCTATTTTAATTCTTGCATTTCAAATTTCTTTTTTTCAAACTCAACTAATAGGTTTATATAGTCTTCTGAGGTGAGAAACCATGAAATTCAGCCCAAATGAAGACTACCCATTGTACCTTTCTTTTTTTTCATTGATACTCTCTCTATTGGTAGCTTTAGGAATCGGTCAAGTATCTTCTCCACCCCTCCCACTTGCATGTCATTGCTTGGTACTTCCCTTTTAGTATCTGAGACAATTGATTGAACTATATCATATTCTTGATTTTATGCCTCATTATGTGCTTCATCTTCTTCCATTGATCTATTTTGCACAAAAAAAAAAACAATTTCATTGTTCAATTCTGTTGGTTGTGAGGGCTTGTTCATTATTTTTTCATTGGTTGTTGAGAAATTATGTTCATTCATATTAATCATGGCTTCTTCCAACCATGACGGTGGGGTTACTTGGCTTAGCAATGTCAATTGGTCACTGCCAACTACATGTTCAAAAATGTCATTAAAAATATCAACAGGAAAACTTTCATGTTCTTGAGTTGGTAGAACGATCTCCATGTTACTGCGAATTTGTTCACGATTATATTGTGTTTCACATACAGTTTCATCATCTTCATCATATAAGTGTCCTTGAGAGAGGGAAATCATATTACTAGTTGCAACCACATCATCTTGTTCATCTACTTATTGCATTTCAACACCTATTTGGACATGCCCTTCTTCCTAACCATCCACATGAAACGCCTAGATACAACCAGTATCATGCATAAGAGAATTGTAATTCAGTGGCTAGATTCCTATCCTCCTAAATACAACCTTGATATTTGATAGTGTCACGCCCTTTTAAAAGCTTTGATTGCAAGCTCTGCTAGCTCGAGTATTTTCACCTTAACCCCTGGATTCTTTGCCATCCATGCATCACACTCTAACCTGAAATAGTTCTTGAAAGGGCCAAACACACTAACATTAAGGGGTTGCAATCTGTGAGTGGTATGAGCGGGCAATGTCAATAGGTCGATGCCTAAATTGTTTTCTTTCTCAATTGTTTGTAAGCCCATGTGGCTCCCATGGACATCTAATATCAATAGGTGTCTGTTATTAGGTGAGACGCCACTTGGTACCAATGCAACAAAGTGAAAAAGACAACTTAAAAATAGTTCTTTATTCATCCATGCATGGGGATATGTAGTCGTGCATGCACCTAGTTCATAGTTCTGTATATAGTTTTTCAGTTGATTTTTACCTTTGAATAGATAAAATCCTAGGATTGAAATACCAATTGCATTGACACAACATAAAATAGTTATCCACTACCTACTCTTAGGTAAAATCTTTGGCACATTTCAGCTCCCTCTCTTGGCAATTACCCACATGCCATAATTCCTCCCTGTCTCTAAACATGTTTCATCACAGTTCCATATATGGTTTGCTCCATAAGAATGTTTATCGTAAGCACTAGAAAGAGTGCCATAGAACTTCTGCACAACTGTAGAGCGCAAATTTAATGCTCTATCTCTGTCAAGACCCTCAACTGTATCCAATTTAAGGTCTAGATGCCTTTTTTTAAACCCAACCCACCATGATTTACTAGGAAACCCATGTTTGAATGGGATTGACCTCCCTTGACAGATTTGAGAAATGTGGATTTGAGTTGTATCAACTCTAGCCCATGTCCCAATTAGGCCTTCTTTACACCACTCAACCACCTCGACCTCCTCCTCGTCATTCATAATTGTAAGAGGCCCTCTATGTTTTGTATGAGTCAGTCTATTTATCCAATAATGTATTGATGAGGGAGGAATACCATGTTTTTTTGCAGATGCCCAAACTGAGCATCCATTAAACTCTATGTTGTCAATTGCAACTAACATTTCTTCTTTTCTCCATCATCTTATAGCGTTGATATTTTTAGTTGAACTTTCCCCTTAGATTATTGTTCACAATGGCTCTGTGGGTGATGGTGTGACAACAAAAGCTTCAATTGCATGGTCATCCTCAACAACATTTCTTCGGGCATTGTTCACATTCACAACATATGTCCTGTCCTCGTCTGACAATGGGAATCACAGTTGGGCACCCCTTGTTACTCTCCTGCCACTTCTCCTTGTACGAGCAACATAAATAGCTCTTTCCATAGATGCAACAACCTACATAATTATTGCATGCATTTAGTTAAGAATATTAAAAAATTATTCTTTCATACAAGGAAAAAATACTTTTGCTTTATTACAGGCAATTATCAACATGTATGTTAATATCCTTGAAAAATCAAATCTACAGAATCATTTTGTTGTATGTCTTCAAAATTATTAGTGATTGTTGTTTTGATAACTTGTTTTTACACTTAAAATATCATGACTATATTTGTACTTGGAAAAATATTGTCAGTTTTTTCCTTCTTCTGGTACTATGAGAAGATCTGGTAGTTATTGTTTTTTGAATTAATTTGTTTAGACTCATATTTTTTATCGCAGTTGCATTCATTCATGGCCCACACTATCTCACCAAGTGGACCTACATTGTCAATCATGTAGTTCAAGTAGTGTTTGTCTTATGCTGCTTTCAAGTTGAAAAGAACTTACAACATATCCAATAATTATCCCATAATATTCTCTCACTATTTTTATACTTTTGTCATACTTTCCTTAGTACTTGTCAACAAACTCAAAAAGCTGCAAAATTCTCCCAACCATTCAAATATCAAGATATCAAATTAGATTAGAGAAATACCCAATATAGTTATTGAATATGGGAATAATGCCATCAATATTAAATTCTATGGATAAGATAAAATTACCTATTTTTCATGGCTCAAAATTTCATTAGAGTAATAAGAAACTTCCATTGTAATAGAATTTTCTCCTGCAACACTTGATCTAGGATTGCTAGTGTCAATATTGTAGGCTTGTCTTGGTGTTTTCATATATTCTAGCCTCTACCAATAGTAATGGTATGAGATACCATAACCAACCTGAGAACATATTGAAGGGAATTATGTTTTCCAACAAAGTAATGAACTCTAAGATGAGGTCAAGATATGGTATTCTCAAGGATGCACTGATGAGAGTGGGCTCATCGCTTGGTAGGATGTATTTGAGAGTTATATTGTTGGAGGATTATACGATGATTTTAGGCTTCAATTTTATGAGGACAACAGAAACATTTCCTTGGTTGGAGAAGGATAAACTTTTTATAATTAGAGACCATGGAGGTCATATAGTGCCAATGGTGAAGAAGAGTAGTGTGGGATATCATTCAATGGTATTCACAATTGTGTTGTATGACATAGAACCTCAGTTACATAAGTTTGAGAAGGGGACAACCCTATATCATGATTGACAAGAAAGGGAGCTAGTGAACATGCCCACATGAGAATCTTAAATTGACAGTATGAGTCAATTTGTAGGTTGGGTAGGAGAAGTTGGATCTTCTCCCAATCTTGAGCAACATCGAGAGACTTCAGCCAAGTGTCTTCATCAACACTGTGATGTCAGAGTGAGAGGCTCAAGTGCTTCTTCTAATGAGGATGATTTTAGTGCATAAGTGGATGATAGAGATCCTATGGGTATTGTGGATTATTGCAAATGTGTGATGGGGATATATGATTTTCAATTGATTGAGAAATGGCTTGCAAATCTGGATTGTTTGAAGACAAAGATTGAAGGAGTGCAGAGATACATTAGGAAAAGACATTCACTAGATACCTTAGTTGCTTAGATTCAAGGGAGTGACTTTTGAGTCTTCCTATCTATATAAAATCTTTTGTGTGAGGGATGACTGACTGCCTTAGCGTAGAATTTTCTCCTGCAAGATTTGATCCAGGATTGATAATGTCAATGTTGTAGGTTTATCTTGTTGTTTTCATATATTCTATCCTCTGCCAACAATAATGGTCTAAGTTACCATAACCAACCTAAGAACATATTGAAGGGAATGATGTTTTCATGCAAAACAATGAACTCTAAGATGAGGTCAACATTTGGTATTCTCAAGGATGCACTAATGAGAGAGGGCTCATGGTTTGGTAGGATGTATTTGAGATTTATATTGTTGCGGGATTATGCGATGATTTTGGGCTTGGATTTGATGAGGACAACACAAACATTTCCCTTGTTGGAGAAGGATAAACTGTTTATAATTAGAGACCATGGAGCTCAGATAGTGCTAATGGTGAAGAAGAGTAGTGTGGGATATCATTCATCGATATTCACAGTTGTGTTGTATGAGATAGATCCTCAGTTATATAAGTTGAGAAGGGGAAAACCCTATATCATGATCAACGAGAAAGGGAGCTAGTGGACATTCCTACATGAGCATCTTAAATTGACAATATGATTCAATTTGTAGGTTGGGTAGGAGAAGTTATATATTCTCCCAATCTTTAGCAACATCGAGAGACTTCAACCAAGTGTCTTCACTAAGAGTGTGATGTCAGAATGAGAGGCACAAGTCCTTCTTCTAATGAGGATGCTTTTAGTACATAAGTGGACGATAGAGATCCTATGGGTATAGTTGATTATTGCAAATATGTGATGGGGATATATGATTTTGAAATGACTTATAAATGGCTTGCAAAGCTGGGTTGTTCGAAGACAAAGATTGAAGGAGTACAGAGATACATGAGGAAAATAAATTCATTAGATACCTTCGTTGCTTATAGTCAAGGGAGTGACTTTCGAGTCTTCCTATCTATATAAAATATTTTGTGTGAGGGATGACTAACTTCCTTAGCGTAGAAGTTTCTCTTGCAATATTTGATCCATGATTTCTAATGTCAATATTGTAGGCTTGTCTTGGTGTTTTCATATATCCTAGCCTCTGCCAACAGTAATGGTCTGAGTTACCATAACCAACGTGAGAACATATTGAAGGGAATGAAGAGAACATTAATTCACCAAGTTCAATCTAATTGTAATACTCCATAATTTTATGAGGAAGACATAACATTTCATTCAAATATTCAACACAAGATTAATGTGTGATAGGTTGTGTCATATTTTCCACTAAGATTGTTGATGCTCAAGCAAAGTTGTTCTGTGCTTTTTCATTTGTAGCTAGCCATACTAGCAAATACTCTTCATTATGGTTGTGTCATATTTTCCAACCAAGTTTAAAATGATTTAGAATATAGAAAAATAGAAAAAATATATATTTTCATGAAAATGAAACTGTAAGAACTAACATAAAAAACCGTGAGAAATGAAAATAGAACTGTAAGAAAAATGTTTTGTAATTGAAATAACTAACCTGAATATATTGTCAAATGTTCTATGATTGTTTGTCTCCAAGATTGGTGAATAGTTTTTTTATAGTTTTTTTCACTTCAATTTAATTGGTGGTAAGGATGGATATGGATTATAATGGCTTCATTTTGAATGTGTGATCTAGATATAATTGGATGTGATCCAATGGCTGGGTATTTGTTGTTTTTTTATCATGTGCCTTATCTATTTTAATGAGAAATAGAATGGGTTGGGTGTCATTTATTGAACAAATTTGGTTTAAATGTTATTGGATTGAGTGTCATTTATTGAACACATTAGGTTTAAATGTTGAACAACATAGAAGTTATGGTTGACATACATTCACTTTTATTATGTGAAAGTATGGATATTTATTTGGACTACATAGCTTCAGTTCTGATCAGTGGCAGTTCAAGTGATTGCTACTTTGTACCTCCGAAATAGACCATTTTGGAAGGATTTATGGTTTTATGTGTTTTTTAGGTGGGTCAATATGATTTGTACTCTTAGGTATTAAGATACTATTTATGGACAATTTTGGGCCTAGTCATTGTTTTGGGAAATTTTGGACATAAATTAAAACATATTTGCACTTAATGTTATTTATTTTTATTTAAATATTGGTTGCATCTCTCTCAATCTCTGGTGGTTTGGTGAGACCAATGCTATATCAATTACTGGCCATGCACAACCTTAGACATCTCTCCCCTAATACCTTATGAGGAATTCGAAAATTAGATGAGCAGAAAGAATGAGGAAGTTTCTCTACTAGAAATACGACATTGTCGGGCTTCACATCATCATCAGCGATCACTGGTACACACTTATTGAAAGTGGCTCTATCACTTCATCCATTGAGATCCTATCTTCTCAAGTATATCATGGCTGCATTTCTCAACAATATTGAGGAGAGAACTTGAGTCTGCACTTTGTCTACATATGTGGTGATGGTCTCGATGAATTCTAGAGCTCTCTTGTTTCAATATTCGACCTCGTGACCGAGAGAAGAATTCATCTCAACTTCTGGCAGTGTATTGACCATAGAAAAATCCCAAATACTATCATCGATAACTAGGATTGGTGATATTTGGGGGAAACCTCGGTGTTCTGGTCGGGGAGAGCCCAGAAGTATAAGAGTAGAGACCATGTCCTCTCTTAAATCTTTGTCTGCAAAAGAGGAAGTAGATTTCTCTAGGAAAATCATAAATTAAACAAACTCAACACAACAATGTTGGTAACTTCAAAATATCTATTCTCTATTGATTTATGTTGTGATATCCCACATACAAAGAGTGGAATTTATAAAGAAAGAAGCTCATGGAAATGAGTGACAATTCAAAAACACGAGAGTAAATTTCATACTTATCTCAGTCAATTGTTGAATAGTCAATTAAGTTAGCAATTTACAAGAAGCAACAAAAGGTATGAGTAGGTTGAAGCCCTTCTCGCATGCCAGTTTTTCACCCTCACTTCCGCCTGCGAGGCGGCTGCTTCCAAATAATTGTAATTAATTTGCTTGAATTGCACGTAATGAATATGAAAACCACAGAGACGGTAGCAGGCCTGGAAATTGACGTCGTACAAGACGTATTTTAAGTTTGAAGCTAATTGTAATTAATTTGCTTGAATGGCACGTAATGAATATGAAAACCACAGAGACGGTAGTAGGTCTGGAAATTGACGTCGTACAGGACATATTTAAGTTTCAGCACGACGGTTGGTAAAAATTTGTGAACGTCAAACCTGACATTTGAAACACATTGGAGTCCTTTCATTACGATGTTTAATTAAAAATCTAAAACGTAAGAATTTATTGTACCTAAATTTACAAATCCACAAAATTATTTATTATAACTAGGGATGAGTTTACAAAATTCTAATCATAATGTACATGTTATACATACGTGATCCAATCGGATTTCTTAGTACAATTTAAACCGTAAGAATTTATTGTACGTAAAATTACAAATCCCCAAAATTATTTAATATAACTAAGAATGAGTTTACAAAATTCTAATCATCATGTACACATTACACATAGGTGATTTAAGTGGATTGCTTAGTACCTACGGACTACAGGGCTATGGCTAGGGTGCTATATTATTTCAAGTTATGGTTGTTGAGAATTAATGAGACATTATGGGAGTAACCGTTGGCCATATGAATATTGATGATATAATTTAATAACCCATTTACTAGCATTGGAATTGATTATCTTGCAAAAACAACTTTCGAATTTACCACTATAACTTTTACCATCTAAACATATGACGTTCGATGAATTATGTTTTTTATAGTCTTATGTTTTCCTCTGCCATTTCTCTTTCTTGCTCTTTCTTACTAGTTGGGAAAAGAAATAACATCACTACAATCTTTTAATTTCCCTGTTGCACTGTTCAAATGTCAACATCTGAATATGAAATGTTTTCTTAATCAAAACTGTTAGATTGGTAGTGGTATCATCCTATCAAGTATGTACTCTTTATTCACTTATGCCTCTCGTTTATTGTAAAACCTGAAAATACTTACAAGTTATGACTCACGACCTTCATATGATAACTTTGATATGGTATACAGCCTTTGAGGAAATTTTGAAGTAAATTAAAGCGTGATTTCTTCCAACAACCTTGGGGAGCATCTCAAACTCGAGTCCAACCATCTTGGGGAACATCTCAAAATTAGGTAGGTAGCCTAATATGCCGTCAAATCCAAGAAAAAAAGTTTGCGCTTATTTTCAAGAAAAAGAAGTGTGTGAATTATTTTTTTTATTCCAATCTATTATGTGTTTTATGGTTTTATGCTACTTGGTAGTTTTTTTGGAAGTTGAGGATTTTGAATATTCAAAATTACAGTGGATAAGTGATTTAATGTTATTTTGTAGTTTTCTGGAATGTTGAGGATTTTGAATTTTCAAAATTGGAGTATTTAAAAGGTTTTTACGGTATTATATTTATTTATTAATCAAAATTTCAAAATCAACATTTTCTTTGGTTTCTCCCCAATTTTTTTGCATGATGTTCTCGCAATGTTTTAGGAAAGTTTTAATGTTGACAACATGAATTTCATAACTAAGGAGCCTGTCCATGAATTAGTAATATATCCAATACTTATACAAATAAATTTTAAGTAATTAACTGAATATTTTTGGTGTCTTAAGTTTAAGTAATTAACTAAATGTAGGATAGAGTTTTCAGTATCTAAAGTTTTTTCTTGCTATATAACAATGTTTAACGTTATTCGGTAGATTTTCTCGAATCAGAAGTTGAGGATTTTGAATTTTTAGAATTTTGAAAATTGGAGGGGCTAAGAGGTTTAATTCCATTCGGTAGTTTTCTAGAATGGGAAGTTGAGGATTTTGAATTTTCAAAATTGGAGTAAATAAGAGGTTTTTAAGGTAGCCCCAAGAGTTAGCTCAATCTATCAAATCAGTGCCTCACCGATCAGTAGGTCACAGGGTCAACTCCCGAAAGCTCTTGGGATTAGGTCAGTAAGTAGGACAAGGGGTATTGATCCCCTTCGGGTGGGGTCCACTCAATGTTAAACAACCCTGGACGTAGCCCCAGTGACTGTGGGTATCCATGAACTAGAAGTGAAAAAAGAAGAAGAGGTTTTTAAGGTATTAGATTTATTTATGAGTCAAAATTTCAAAATCAACATTTTTATCGATTTCTCCCAATTTTTTGGGTGATGTTCTGACAATTGTTTTACGAAGTTTTTAAGGTTGGAAACCTTGTTAAATAAATAACTTCATAACTAAGGAGCATGTCCACAACTTAGTCATATATCCAACACTCATCTAAATAAAGTTTAAGTAATTAATTAAATGTAGCGTAGAATTTTCAATATCTAAAGTTTGTATAACAATCTTTAATTCTATTTGGTATTATTGTAAATAATAACAAATTATGATTTCATTTAAATTTGAATTTGAAAAAAAATTGTGTTTCTACTGTATTATTAGTTTTTGGGATACTAAATCTATTTATTGATTGAAAACTATATAATTAAATAAAAACTGTCACTAAAATATAGCCAGTTTAGTTCTATTTCAAATATTACTAGATATTAAATCTATTTATGTATTTAAAAAGATATTTAAAAAATCATTGAGAACCATCATGTTTGGCAATTGCCATATACTTTGAAATTACATGTTATTGACATGTTTTAAATTTCATGGTGCAATTTTTTTTTGGTTTCTGATATATTATTATTTATTATTATTATTATTAAGAAATCATGGTTTGGCTTTTGGATTTTTTTGTTTAAAATGCATTAAGGAATTCCTATTAAAAAAACCGAGAAATAATACAAATTTCTTAACTCAAATTTCAATAAAATTTTAAAATTTTAATTTAAAAAAAATCATGTTGAGTTTTAGGATTTTTTTTTCAATGCTTACATCAATTCCTCAATAAAAAAAAAAATCCAAGAATATGCCAGATTTTTAATGCAGATATCAATTATGATAAACTTTTTTTTTTTTTTTTTTTTTTTTTTTTTTTAAAAGTTAAAAATCATCAAATCAAAGATTAAATTAAATTATATCATTCATACACCTACCTTATCATACCTGATACTTAACAGGATGTGACCTCAAAATTGAGACCACTCATTATCATTCATCATCATAATGAAATTTATGTGCGAAAGCTTATAACGTGATCTAAATTTCTATCTGAAATCTTATAAGTATTAGAAAAATAGAGAGATGCACAAGAACGAAATCGAATTTCATTTATCAAACTACTTGGACAACCAGTACATTATATAGGCACACATAAACAACTTTTAGGACACTCTCGATCCAAATAATTTGGATCACCAACTCACAAAACAAACTACGAAGACACAACTCATGATAGATAGACACAAACACTAACTACGAGAATACAACTCATAAAATCTATTTGTATATAATTTCTACATTATTCCAACATCCCCCCTTAACGGAGAAATAGATTTTGAGCCATGCTTAGTTGTTGTCTAAATATTTCAAACTTCATCTTTCCAAGAGGCTTGGTAAAAATGTCAGCTACATTCTCACTTGTATTAAAATAGACTAAATGAATCTCATTTGATTGTATCTTTTCTCTTACAAAATGTTGTTTGACTTCAATATGTTTAGTTCTTGCATGATACATTGGATTATTTTCCAGCTCCATGGAACTTTGGTTGTCACATTTAATACTTGTTGGTCCTCTTTTTCTTTCTCTAACATCTTCAAGAATCATCCTTAACCAAATAAATTCACAGGTTTCATTGGTCAGGGCTTTGTATTCAGCTTATGTGGATGACAAAGAAACAGTTGGTTATTTCTTGCTGCTCCATGATACGGCCCCCAATCCTAAATTCAATGCATATCCGAGGTCAATCTTCTATCATCAGGATTTCCAACCCAATTTGAATTAGAAAAACCTGCCAACTCAACATCAGATTCATCAGGATACAAAATACCAAAATAAAGTGTTCCATTCAGATAACGAAGGACTTTCTTTGCTGCTTTCCAATGGCTTTCATAATGATTAGCCATAAATTAACTAAGGATGCTCATAGAATATGTTATATCTGGCCTGGTAGTGGTGAGGTAGTTCAAACTTCCCACCAATTGACGATACAAAGCTCCATTCACTTCTTTCAATCCATCATCATTGTATAACTTGGCATTTTGTTCCAAAGGAGTAGACATTGGTTTGCATCCAAACATGTGAAATCTTTCAAGGATTGTCTTTGCATATTTTCTTTGTGTGATTATTGTCTTATGAGATTCCATCCAAAATTCAAGACCCAGATAATAATGCAATTCACCAAGATCCTTCATTTCAAATACCTGTGACAACTGAATTTTAGTTTCTTCAATCAACCTGAGTGCACTACCTGTTATGATAAAATCATCAACATACAAAAATATCAAGGAAATATTCCCATCTTCATCTCTCTTGATGTACAAGTTAGGATCACTTTTGCTTCTCACAAAACCTTTGTCATAAAAGAATGAATCAATTTTGAGATACCAAGATCTTGGTTCTTGTTGTAAACCATACAAAGCTTTCTTTAACCTGCAAACAAGATGCTCCTATCCCTTCTTTTCAAATCCTTCAGGTTGAATCAAATAAACTTCTTATTTTAATTCACCATTCAAGAAAGCAGGTTTGACATATAACTGATGCATTCTCCAATATTTTTTTGTAGTTAATGCAATCATGATTCTAATTGTATTGTGTTTAGATACAGGTGCAAAAATATTTTCATAATAAATGCCTTCTTTTTGTGAATAGCCTTTTGGAACCAATCTAGCTTTATACTTATCAATACTACCACCAACATTAAACTTTGGTTTGAACAACCATTTACATCTTATGGGTACTTTATCTTCAGGAAATTATGTTAATTCCCATGTGTCATTCTTCATTATAGAGTTGCATTCCTCATTCATTGCATCTCTCTGTTATTTATATTCTTTAGCTTCTTCATAACTTGAGGGTTCTACAACATTCATTACATGAGACATTAATGCATAATCTTTATACCTTATAGGTGGTTGAATTTGATGTGATGACCTCCTTAGAGTTTTACTGCTTTCACCCTTCTTCCTGCTTTGTGAAGTCTCTTTTTGTCTTCTTGGAGTGTCATGACTGTTGGATGATTCCTAATCTTGAACTTGTACTTGTTCATGTACCTGTTGTTGTACCTGTTCATGTTCTTGTTCAAACTTGCTTCTATTTTGACATAATCATAAATATCATGCCAGACGCCTATGTTATTCATTTTATCACCTTCATCTACATTTTCATGAAACACCATATCCCTACTTGCAAGCAATCTATGTAAAGTAGTATCAAACAACTTGCATAACTTTTAATCATCATAATAACCAATGAATGTGCACTTAATTGATTTTGCATCAAGTTTTCTTCTTTCATATTTTGGAATATGTGCAAATGCCTTGCATCCAAAAACTCTTAAATGATTCACTTTTGGTTTATATCCATAAAGTTCTTCACAAGGTTATTTTAGATCTAAAATTTTGGTTGGACTCCTATTTTTCAAATAAATAGTTGTATTAATGGACTCAACCCAAAAACCATTAGAGACATTTTTACCTTGAAGCATGCTTCATGCACATTCCACTAGTGTTCTATTTTTCCTCTCAACAACTCCATTTTGTTGAGGTGTATGAGGCACTGTAAATTGTTATATAATCCCATGACTTTTGCAATATTTTAAAAGATCTTGATTTGTATTCTCCCCCCTGATCATATCTGAGAATTTTGATGTACTTCCTAGTTTTATTTTCCACCATGTTTTTGAATTCCTTAAAATATTCAAAAACATCATTTTTATTTCTTATGAAATAGACCCAAGTGTAGATCTATCATCAACAAAAATAAGATAGTACAATGCTCCTCCAAAATATCTAGTTTGCATAGGTCCACACATCAATATGAATTAATTCAAGTATTTCTCTTTGCCTTTTTTCTTCATGTATAGGAAATTCCTCTCTATGTTGCGTGCCAAGTGCACATGCTTCACATTCAAATTGATTATTCTTCATAACAGGAAGACCTTCAACCATTGTTTTTCTTTGAAGTAACATTAAATCATTGTGATTTAAATGTCCATACCTTTGATGCCATAACTTTTCTGTTGACATTGTTGTAGATGTTAATGCTTGATGCCCTGTCCTCGTCACATTCAATGTATACAAGCCTCCAACTCTAGTACCTGTGGTAATAACCTTATAGAGATCATGGATATATTTAAAAAAACATAGTGATTTGACAAATTCCACCTTTAGATCTTGATCAGCAATAGTAGAAACAAAAATTAAAATTCTTTTTATACTAGGAACATACATCACATCATGGATCTCTCTCTCTTTTCCATTAGGCAATGTCACACCTATTGTTCCATAACCTTGAACTTGAAGGGATCTATTATCTCCTAGATAAACACATGTTCCATCAATTTTCTCAAGATATACATCAAACCAATCCTTATTACAAGACATATGGAGTGAAGCACCAGAATCAATGAACCAAGCATTCACATCATCAGTCTCAGCAGACAATGTGGCATAAGAAGCAAACAATTTGAGATTTTTAAATCCATCATTTATTGAGGTGTCTTTGTCCAAAAAAATCCCATTATGCCTTTTGTTTCTATGTTTAGACTCATTATATTTCATTTTATAGCAATCTTTATCATGGTGTCAAAGTTTGCCACAATAATAACAATCATCATTTCTTTTATCATGAACTGGAAATTTAGATTATGCCATACCTTTCTTCTTTTCTTGAAACTTTCCTCCTTTGCTTTTGTCCGATCGCTTGCCTTTGTATCATTGCTTACCCTTGGCTGCCAATGCGAAACCTAAATTGTTTGAGCCCAAATTGAAATTATTCATCCTCTCTTCCTCTTGTAGAAGAATACTTGTCAGTTCATCAAAAATAGGAGGCTTCTCCCTAGATGAAATACTTGAAACAAAAATTTGATAATATTGCACTAAGCCATTTAATGTGATAGTGACCAAGTCAGTATTGCACACCTTTTCACCAATGTCTCCTAACTTATCACTTAGCTCTTTGACATGGGAAATGAAATTGCTTATACTTTCATTGGCCTCTATTTTGATTGACAAAATCTGGGTCTTCAAGAACAAAATATGGTTACTATTAGATGTTTCATACAAGCTTTTAAGAACATCCCATGTTTCTTTCGATGTTTTACAGTCCTTAATATGAGGAATGATGTTCTCCTTAACTAGAATTCGTAGCAACAACTTTGCTTTTGTTTCCCCTTTTTCCCAATCTGGAATAGCTGCAGCAACAGTGGGTTTGCACTCCATCCCACTCGCTATGCACCACAAATTATTTCCCTCTAAAACTGTTAATACTTTGAATTTCCAATTTGCATAATTTCCTCCATCAAGCCTTGTGGACTCATTCAAATAAGTTTCAACCATAAAATTTGAAATAATAACAAAAATAATTGTCCACAATGAACAAAATGCACCCAAATCCACCAGATCTACACCCAAATTCACCAGATCCAAAACCAAATACACATGATCTAAAAGAAACAAGACTTAATATTACTTTCAATAAAAAAACAAAGCCAAAATTTCTTCTTATTTCTCTTTTTTTTACCAAACCCTGTTTCCAAAACTTTTTTCCCCTTTTTAATCAAATACACCTTTTTACCAACAATTTTTAACTTTCACCCAAAAAAAATATATTTAACTCCTTATAGCACTTAAATTCTTTTTCACCATGAAAAATTGAATCCCATACAACTCCTTTGATTTACTGTGCTATTCTCTTCATAAAACAAGAAATTCACTTTATGGATTGGAAAATCATTTTGGAAACATAATAATCAATAAAAGACTCATCACTGCGGATAGAATATGAGTGGAATAAAAGATCCAACTTCTTCTCACACCTTCTGCTACTTACACAGAGGTTTACAAATAACTTCACAAACTTTACGTCGCCCCTCGTACAGTGAGCGAATCAAACTATCCAAAATTTTATGCCCCAAATAACCACCTAACAGCAATGGACAGTGACAATCAGATCTGTCTACAGTCTCAGCCTTTAAAAAAAATGGAGAGTAACTATGTAAAAACAATCTCTCACATTTGTTGATCTCATTACCCTCACATATCTATGTATTCTTGTTCTTAGATCTAAAGCCTCACTATATCTCCCTCTCTGGCTTCGATACCATATTATAAAAACAAAGATATGCACAATAATGAAATCAAATTTCATTGATCAAATTGGACAACCAATACATTATATAGGCACACATAGACAGCTTCTAGGACAATCTAGATCCAAATAATTCAGATCACCAACTCACAAAACAAACTATGAAGACACAACTCATGATAGATAAACTCAAACACTAACTATGAGAATATATCTCCGACAACTCTATTAGAAAAACAAAGAGATGCACAAGGATGGAAAATTTCATTGATAATTAAGCTATCTTGCTTGAAGGAAATGGAAATCCGAATTTTACCAACTATTTTCGGGGGACGCGCAGCTAGAGTTTCTGAGAGTTACAGAGCTTGATCCTAATGGAGGGCCACAGAGGAGGGAGCTCCACTCCCTCCTACAAGGACATCGTTGCTAGCAGAGGTAAATCACCACTAGGTAATGTTAGAGGATCTGCGGAGGAAGAAAAAAGAAATAAGGAAAAGTAGACAAATGGGGCCAAGATCAAGGAAAATAGCAGAACAAAGGACAAGGAGGAAGAAGACAAAATCCAAGAAACAAGAGGAAAAAAACAAAAGGGACCTTGCAGACCCAAAATGGAGATCACTCCTATAGTAGTATTAAATGATCCTGCACTGCAGGCACACAAGGAACACATGGGGACTTACGCTATAATCTGTAAATTCATGGGATTATGGCCCACTGAAAAGGCTTTACAGACATGGATCAAGTATCACTAGAAACCCAAAGGAAGCATCGATCTCCATCTTGGATCATAGGGATTTTTCACCGTGGTGTTCACAAATATCGAAGACAAAGACAGAATATTCGAAGGAGGATTGTATTTTTATGTAGCAGTGGGCCTCTATATGCGGCCTTGGATGATGAACTTTGTTCTAGAGCAGGAAACTTTCACTTCGGTACCTGTCTAGGTAAGGCACTATTCTCTACCTCTTGATTACTGGCAAACTGAATCACTTGTTGCCATAGGCAACAAACTAGTTTGTTTTGTCAAAGCTTTGGAAGCCACAAGAAGGGGCAAATATACTTCCTATGCAACGATTTGTGTGGAAATGGATCTATCAGGAGCTCTTCTGGATGAAGTTATCTTGGAAGTCTTTGATGAGGAATGGTTGCAAACTGTGGACTATGAGCATATCCCATTCATATGTGATAAATGCCATGAACATGGACACTTGTTTAGAGACTGCCCTCTTAGTAAAGCAGACAACAAGAGCAAACCTAATACAATGAAGGACACATAAAGTTTTCAAAATGTGGCAAGCAGAGGAAAAGGAGGTAAAAAAGGACCAAAACAACAACATAATGAGGGGAAAAAGGTCAGTCATAATAAGATTCAAGCACTGGAAGAGAATGAAGAAATGACAAAAGAAGACCAATCTATGGAGGAAGACCCTAATGAAAAGGAGAAGGAAGAAGACTACAACCCAATACAAGATATTGGTAATAAGAAAGAGAATATGACGAGTGAAACAGAACCATAGATGAATTAGGAAATGACCCAGAGTGAAACATATATGGAGGACCACGAACTTCAGGAAATTCTAGATAAGGAACACCTAGATATGGAAAGGTTCTTGATGCATGGAACCACGAGAGGGATAGATTCATTACCTCAAGAAGAATGCAACAGAATACATTAGTTGTTTTTATGGAAAACTCAGGAAAGGGCGTTTGATAAAGGGAAAAGCATTGACAAGCTAGAGTACAGAGGTGTGAAAACAATGAAATCAACTCCAGGATTAGCTACTAGAAATGCGGGAAAGAAGAGGGGCAGGAAAACGTAGAAGGAGCTCTTGATGGAGTGTGGAAAGCTAATGATAGATTCGGGTAAGATGAAAGACGTAACCAGTTACTCCTTTACAAATCCTTAATCATCAGGTTCACATCTTGGAATATCAGAGGTCTAGGTAGTAAAAGAAAACAAAGAATTCTTAGTTATAGAATGAAACAAGAAATACCGGATATCATCTTCATCCAGGAAATGAAATGCTTCATTCAGAAATTAAAACTAATCCATAGAAAATGGCTCAATAGCTTTGAGTTTCTAGAAGTTAAAGTAGAGAACACTGTGGGGGGCATTCTCACTCTTTGGAAGCCCCAAAAAGTTAGCATAATAGATGCAGAGGCATCTAGAAATTATTTATCATTGGTTACTCAACCAGTGGGGGTTTCGAAAACCTTCCTAGTCACAAATGTTTGCGGTCCTCAAAGAATAGATGATAAACTTAGATTGCTAGCATCCCTTATGGATCTCAGGAATAGACAGAATGGAATTCCTTGGATCATGGGAGAGGATTTTAACATGATCAAATCTCTTTCGGAAAAAAAATGAGGTACCAGAGTGCTAAACAAAGACTCCTTAGTGTTTGGATCATTCACAGATAATATGAAACTGGTTGATTCAGAAACAAGCAATGGCCTTTTTACTTGGAACAACAAAATAGGAGGTGAGGCACAAGTAGGCTCTAAGTTAGATAGGTTTATGATATTAGAGGAGCTTATTCTTATAGATAAAGAAATAATAGCAAGAGTTATTCCCTTTGGAGGCTTAGATCACTGGCCGATTCAATTGGAAATCAATGGTATTGATTCTCCCTGGAATAGACCCTTCAGATTTGAGAATATCTCGCTCTCCCACCCAGATTTCATCAGTAACATTGAAAAATGGTCGTCTAAAAACATGTATTTCCAAGGATAAAAAATGTACCTCCTTCATAAAAGACTAAAGCACATTAAGTTCAGGCTCAAAGAATGGAACAAGAAGGATTTTAGTAATGTTTTTGTGGACAAAAAATCAGTGGAAATCAAAATTCAGAAACTCAACCAAGCACTGATCAAAGATGGATTTGATAAATTCAAAAGTGATCAGGCTGATAAACACCATCAAGAATGGGAGAATTTATGCAAACAAGAGGAAATATTTTTGAGGCAAAAGTCTAGAGTTCAATGGCTCAAAGAAGGAGAGCGTAATACAAGTTTTTTCCACAGATTCACTATGGCTAATAGAGCATACAACAGAATCTCTACAATAAAGGATGAGGATGGGGAGCTTCAGATCACTCATAAGGATATTTAAGATGTGTTTGTTCAACATTTATGAGGCATCACTCGAGAAAACAATCTAGACAGGGAACAATCCATCAGGGAAATTACAAGGCATATCCCTAAGCTGGTGTCTAGAGAGGACAATTTTAACCTAAATAGACCAGTAACTGAAGAGCAGGTCAGTGAGGTTCTCAAAGACAGGCAGAATGGAAAAGCACTAGGCCCGGATGGTTTCAATGTGAATTCTTTTAAAGCTTGTTGGAATATAGTCAAACAAGATATTTTGAATGTGGTGGAGGATTCTAGGAGGAGCAAAACTATCCTGCAAGCCTTCAACACCTCCTTCATTTCCCTGATCCCCAAACAGGACTCAGCTCAAATTGTAGACAAGTACAGACCCATAGCTTTATATAATGTGGTTTATGAGATAATATCCAAGGTAGTGGCTAACAGACTCAAACCTCTCCTTCCTTATTTACTGTTAGAGGAACAATCAGGTTATGTGGAGGGCAGACAAATTTAAATAACATTATTCAAGCCCATGAGGTGGTTTGCATGCTAACCAGCAAAAGCTAGGCGGGGATGATCATGAAATTAGATAATGCCAAAGCGTATGACAAGGTTAATTGGATTTACATCAAGAAGGATCTCATTGCTTTTGGGTTTGATCACAACTGGGTCAGTTGGGTTATGGCTCTGGTGACTTCTTCTAGGTTTTCAATTTTGGTGAATGGCTCTCCCTCAGAGATCTTCATTAATTCTAGAGGCCTTAGGCAGGGAGATCCGCTCTCTCCATTTCTCTTCACCCTCATATGTTATCAGGAAATCTAGTGTCTATGCAAAGCTACTAGTCCCACTAAGAGAGGTAGCTATCTTAGAAAAAAACAGATTAAAGTTACTTTCGCTTTCCTTTATGAGAAGTAGATAGGAGAGGAGCAAAGAATACCAACCTTGATCTTTCACTTGGTTCTCAGCTTGTTCCTTCTCCTCTTTGACTGATGTTTTCTACTCTTCCCTTAACCACTCCGCTTCAAAGAGTACATGTAAAGTCAAGACAACATAATATCTTCAAAGTGCAGAGATCTACAGTCATAAACAATATAGGACCAGATATATATTGACCACATACATGCACATATCAGATAACATACAAGAATGTGGAGGAAAACTCGAATAGATTTATTGGTATAGAGGTTAGAAGAGAGGATTACAACCCATTGATCTGCCCAGTGTCATCCTCCCAGCATGAAAGCCCTTCTTCACCTCATGAAAAGCTTAGATCACCCAACACTTTCATATTGCACCAGGAAACCAACAACACCTCCTTACAAGATACAAGATTCCAACCTTTGGATCTCTAGGATGAGGGATCCATATATAGATGATTGCAGGGGGGTGAGTCAGCTTCTGGGATTGTTATTAGTGTCCTCTCTTTGAGAGTTCTTGATTCCACTTGGATATTGATGATCTCTTACTCATCCTTGGGTGAATTCAGAGAGGCAAGTGTCACAGGAGAAGTTTCTGGAAGATTCCATGATCATCCACCTTGAAAAATGTCTCTGCCATTTGTCTACTCTTGCCCATTGCACCCTACAAAAGTGCTTCCCAATATTCATCACACTTTTTACACTGAGCAAGTGAGATGCATTCCATCCTCTGCACTGGGCAGTCTGTATGGTCTAGTTTTCACCAGTTCTGAGCAGTTTTCTGTGGAGAACTTCTGGGAGATGATGTAATCAGCTGATCTTGTTCCTTTAGGGCATGAAACAAAACTTTTAGGGACTCAGGAGCCCTTGGTTTATGGACATACATGATTGGGGTTGTAGTGCCATATGTCTATAACATTCTCCCCCTAAAGCATGAGGTCGTAGATCTTTGATGTTGGGTGAAATGCTTTATCATGAGGATCTGAGGTTCTTTCGAACTGGAAGGCGACCTGTAATAAGATACAATACGATACATTATCTTCATAACATTTTCATGATCTAGTTGAGGCGGGCATTCCCATGCTCAGCTTTATAAATTCATTTTCATGTACATAGGACAAACAATCATCTATGTGGCAGACTGATGATTCTGGTAGAGCCATCATCCTTTGATTTGGATGATCATCTATGCAGTAATGATGTACATTTGATGCCTTCATTTTCCTAAATATATCGCAGCCCAGATGGATGAAACTAGATCTGGGGTCTTCAAACTCGTCCAATCTTTGCCCGAAGTACAAGTCGATCAATGTGAAAAATGTTCTGGAGTCGAACATGGAAAGACATCGCCTGATTACCAGCCAATCATGTAAGCTATTAACAGGCGCGAGAGGAATCACCGATAATGATGATGACCCTTAAGGTACTACAGTAAAATTCGCGTGGTGT